>QRFJ01004858.1:65183-134567 GCA_006176705.1 Cocos nucifera
GAGTCTGATTTTTTCCATTCTAAAACTCCGTTGAGTTGAGGTATTCATGGTGGAGTCCATTGAGAGACTATGCCATTTTTCTTGAGATAGTTTAGGAATTTTCGACTAAAGTATTCACCTCCTCGATCTGATCGAAGATTCTTAATGGATTTTCCAATTTATTTTTCTTCTTCATTTCTGAATTCTTTGAACTTTTCAAAAGCTTCAGACTTGTGTCTCATAAGATACATATATCCATATCTAGATAGATCATTGATAAAGATAATGAAGTAGACAAAATTACCTCTAACCGGCATATCAAATGGGCCACACACATCAGTATGTACTAGGACAAAGAGATCTGTGTCCCTTTCCTCATATCCTACAAAAGAAAGTTTAGTCATTTTATCTTGAAGACAAGATTCATAGGTTGGATATGACTCGAAAGTCAATGGACTCAATAGCCCATTTTTCTCCAATTTGTTGATCCTATCTTCTGTTATATGACCTAATCTCAGGTGCCATAGATACATATCATTTGGACTATCCCTAGGTTGTTTGGCATTCACGTTTTGCTCGATAGTTAGAATAGGTACATCAATATGTAGCTGATAAAGACCATTAATAAGAAACCATTTATAATTTTATTTCTTTCATAAAAAAATATTACAATGGTCCTTAAAGAAGGCAATCACATAGCCTTCTAGTGCTAAGCAAGAAACAAAAATTAAATTCCTACTTGCTGTAGGCACATAATAACAGTCTTTCAAAACTAAGTCTAAATTAGATGGTAATCGAAGAGGGTATGTTTCCACGGCTACTGCAGCAACTCTTACTCCATTACCAATGCATAGGATCATATCTCCATCCCTCAGTCTCCTGCTATCCTCAAGACCCTGCATGGAAGTGCACAGATAAGCACTAGAACCAGAGTCAAGCATCCAACTGGATGCAGAAGAAACCATAAGGTTAGACTCAATAATGAGCATAACTCCAGAAGAACCTTCCTTCTTGTTCTTCAGGGTGGTCAGGTAAGTAGGGCAGTTCCGCTTCCAATGGCCATCGCTGTTGCAATGAAAATACTTTTCCTTGACAGCGGCCTTCTTCTTCGGCTCTATCTTCTTCTTCTTTGCTCCTTCCATCTGCTATCTTTTCGCAGACTTCTTTTTCTTTCCAAAAAACTTTCTTCTGAAAGAAATCCATTCCATAGCAAGAACTGAGCCTTTAGAATCTTTCATAGAAAGCTCAGTGGTGACCAGCATGTCCATTAATTTGGCCAAGAAATTTTAAAGTTTATGTATGTGGTAATTCATGATGAATTGCACATATGCATCAGTCAAGGATTGTAGAATAACATCGTTCTGCAGATCCAAGTCTAACTTCACACTGAGCTTCTCAAGCTCTTCCAAGTTCTTGATCATTATCAGACAGTGATTTGGGACTGACTGCCCATCATGCATCTTAGCCTTAAAAAGTCATTTCGTGACTTGATACTTGGCTGTGCGACTCTGTTCACCAAACATCTCTTGCAGGTGAGCCAACATTTGACGAGCAGTCCTGATATCTTCATATTGATGCTGGAGCTCATCAAACATCGAGCCCAATAAGTAATATCTGGCCTTATTATCTTCGTCTATCTATTTTTCTAGAGACGCTCTCTGTTCAGTGGATGGATGGGCTGGTAAGGTGGGAGGATCCTAATCCAATACATGGATTAACTTCTTGGAACCCAAAATGATTTTGTAGTTTCTAAGCCAATCTTTGTAATTGGGTCCGATCAGTCTATGTGTGTCCAGGATATGTGCCAATGGGTTGGAGGCAGACATTTTCCTATAGAGAGTCAAAGATTCTTGTTAGATACTATAATTATGACTTGATCAATTTATTTAAAAATTTTATTTTTAAATAAATTAGCTCCCACTATTTTCTTGGATCCCTACACTCCCTCTGTAGAGATGCAAAAATCTCCATGATTAATGATTTTTAGTGGGTGGTGTGGTCTCACCAACTGACTCATCACCTCACCTAACAGTTATTGGTGATGGGTTAGCCAATGAGTAAACAACTCTTATTCAATGATTCTCTAATCATGATGCATCCAAACTTGGTCTCTAATTCATGAATCTCACCATATCCAGAATATTGATCCACTCCTTAGTTAAGTCAGACCCATAATTTGCACAGACTGAATTTCTAATTGAGTCTCTCATCGTATCCAAAATATTGAACCCAACTCATCCTCCAGCCCATAGCATCCAATGCCTAATAGACATGGTTGCATCTTCCCAGTGCAATTGAGCCACTGTATCCAGTCGAGAATAATCAACCTCAGAAAGGGCCCGCACATCTATAATGGTGGAAGACCTCAGACTTAATCTTTTTTTAAGAAGAATTGATTCAGGTCTCATTAAACTAGACTTGTCATAGTCATAATAATTATGACTAACCTAGTGGTATGGGTTAGCTCAGATTATTGACCATCTCAGATCAAAACTATATCAATAGATATGACCAGGTAAGTGAGATCAGTGGAAGGGATATGCCATTACTCGTACAAGAATGCATTCAGGTCGAGTAGCTCTCAATTAAAAATTAGTCTGTCGTATGTGCCAAACTTACCTTAGACACCAAATTATTGAGTCAAAACCAATTGGGTTAGCCTATAATTTAGACTCTAACCTTTGAGCCTAATTAGGTCTTGCTTGATCATGACTCGATCTTGATCCAGACTTAATCTTATTAGGCTAGTCAATTTAAGCATTGTTGATCCCATCTAACCAACTCTTGATTCAGTTTGATCAACTGCTTAGACCTAATTGAGCTATCCAAGTCCGAACCCAGTATTACGAATATGCCTTAGATATAAAATTCTTAATTTTAGACCTAATTAATATTTCATAATCTTAATTTTTAATTAAGTAGGATTCATAAATAAAATATGCATAATAAATCCTAGAATTTCAGGATCTAGGATTTTGCAGAAAGTAAGTTTTGGATTTCTGATTAAGGACGAACACGCAGCATCGCTACATGTCATAAGAATACCCCATCGAATGGGGGAGATGGCCTTTAAACCCTTCTTCGTTCTTATGATCGGATGGCTAAGAGGAACGCCTTAATCAAGAACATGCAATACTACAAAATAGTTTTAGATCTATATCATATATCTCATATACAAATTAGATCTAATCATGGCATATTTTGCATACATCTCATGTATCGAATCATGCATATTTTTAGATCTAAATTATCTCATAATAATTTAAAAAATTAGATTTAAATTGATCTTATCAAAATAAATTCTAATCTAGATAACTATGTAGAACTATTCTACAACTAGTCTAGACATGCATCAATCATATCTCATATGATGTTAAAATTAAATAATTTTTATTTACTATTTTTTAGATGTTATTATAATAATTATAATATTAAAAAATAATAAATAAATAGATCTAAAATATAGTTTAATCAAATTAAATTATAAATATGCAAGACTATTCTATAGAACTATTCTATTTTAGAACTAGTCATGCATATTTTCTAATCTTAGATTCAAATTATTTAATTTTAATTTTTTTGATTTCAGATCTAATCACATCTCATGTGACATCTAAAATTACTTATTTTTTAATTAAAATAAATTTAAAATCAGATCTAAATACTTTAGAATCTTGGCTCTGATATCAGTTGAAGAAAAAATTATGATTTTCCAGACCAGGTTCGTTCAGATCTAATCGAATCAAGAGATATATTTTAAATTTTTTTTTTTAATCTAAATTCGATCTGAAATATTTTAGATCTAATTTTTATTATTTTAATAATTAAAATAAATTTACATAAATTAAATTAAATTTAATTTATCTTGATGTAGGGTAATCCTATTATCCATTGATGATCCTGTAAGCAGCGGAAGGTTCTGGATCTAGCCACGCAAGCATCTAGCCTCTATCGGTATCCACTCAAGCTGGATCTAGAGATCCTCTTCTTCTCTATCACATCTCCAAAAATTAGATCTGGATCTGATTTGGAGGATCTGCAAAACATCTTTTGAAGATCAGCAGTTGTCCTTTGCAGCAGCACAGCCTTCTAGCTTTCTGTCGCCTTTCTCTCATCTGAATTGCACCAACCAAGATCCCAAACTACTTTAGGCATGGAGAGGAGAGGGAGAAGATGGGTTTGGCATGGAGGAGGGAGAGAGGACCAGCCTTGGGGCATGAGAATTTTTTAATTCTTTCAATACTCTTTGGGTTGGGCGCAGGGTCTTATTTATAGACTATGCGTGATCCAACTCCTCTTCTTGCCAATCAATCATAATTTTTATGAAAGCAAATCTAAATCTGATTGGTGGGAATAGAGTCCCTTGGATTCCTTCTTAGATGGCACCTAAGACTAGTCAAGCTTGGTTCTTAGGAGGAGTCTATTTGGAATCCAAAAAGGAGATGGAGTCCCTATCCAATAGGGACTCCTAGGCGCCTCCAGCTTAGGCACATGCCAAGGGTGGCTTGCGCCCTCCTCCTTGCTAGGTTCTGGTAGGGGGACAAGCCCCCACCAGCCCTCCAATAGGTGCATGACATATTGACAGAAGTCAAAGTATCAATGGTCAACATTTGACCAGTCAAAGCTCAACTTTTGATCAAAGTCAAAGGATGAGAAATGGCAGGTGACCAAAAATGGTAGGTATTGTCTTACGAAATAAGACAATCCTTTTCTAACCTGGACAGGCTCCAGTCAGACCAAGTGAAGGCCTCTGATCAAGCACAAACTCTTTTACCTTAGTCAGGACAACTATTTATGATAGTAAAAGAAGAATGTTAGGTTCAATCGAGTGCTAGCACGATTTTCTTGAACCTAATTGAATCTCATTCAGATCAATTGAACTGGATCAGTTCAATTGATGATCATCCAGATTCAAACCCTTGTTTGTGTGACCCAGTTAGGTTCAGTTCTGTATGGTAATGGGATATGTCATGATCTCTATCATCGACATCATCGAAACTCCTTTCGATGGATCAGAACTCTTCTGATTCGAACAGCTAGAATGATCGATCATCTAAATCATTCTAATTGCTCCCAAAATCCACCAGTGACACCTAGCAGTATATGGTGGCAACCCATCAGAGCTGAATGCGAACCTCTTGGTGTAGCTACCTATGTGATTAAGTTCTTCTATCTTGAGCCTCGATCAGATTAGGGTTAAGGTGAACTCGTCAAATCCTAGTTTCTATCATATGATGTAATCAATTCGATTCAAGTCCGATGTGAAAATCTAAATAGAAACTCTTTCTATTATTTCACTCTGCCATGGCCATGGGCTTTTGAACTTGATTCTCATGATCATTATAGGACTGCTCCTCTACCACCGAGGTAGATAGATTCCATCTTGATGCAATCCAGTTTCTACAATGAACATGCTGTAGCCAACATACACCTCTGGATTCCATATGGCTAGGAGACCGAGTAATGGTGTAGTCAAACTATAACACCCTCAAGGTAAACTACCGATGCACCTCAGGTCAAAGAACTAGATACACCACTGCAGCGTCGAGTCAGTCATTGATGAGAAGGTAGACTTTCTAATGACTACTCAAGGTGGTCACGCTCAGTGCTCTCATTTTCTAACGACTACTTGTACTCTCGCTCTGGTGTCTCCACACCATAGACTTAAGACTCATCTACTAAAGAAAAGTAATTGTACACCAACCTTCGGGATTAATCACCATCCTTGTGATGATCCTATGGTCGGAAGCATTTTATGAGTTAATAATGATTATTCATATCTTAGATTTTCAACTCTTGAAAATATGAATTATCATTACCATTAACTCAAAGGATGTATCATAGACACTAAATACACATATGTGATAGAAAATAATCTATTTTATTGATTATAGTCAAAATTATAATTTTTGTCCCTAGAAGTGTATTACAAGTGTCAGCCAATTTTGACTTCTAGGGCACATATATCTAACACTGAGGTTATGAAGGCAATCTGTTATTTATTGATATCTAAAAAATAAAAATACCTGAATACCATGACCAGTGTTGAAATAGCTCGATATAAGCTCTTCATCATGAGTCATTTTCATAATAGCATAAACTGGTTCTGTATGACCAATGTCAGAGATCTCTTGATCTGAATCTTGAATAGAAATGTCTTACTAAGAAAATCATTCAACCTCTCAGGAACCTCATTAATGTCACCTACCTTTGTGAAAAATAATACATCCATTTAATTAATGTCATCATCAAAGATAAATGAATGAGAAAAGTCTATTATACTATATCACTAACACTTCCTCATATAATTCAACAGGTGTTCTATGAAGGAAATGCAAAGCCTCATGATTAAACAACACAAGGCATGCATCCATTCCAAAATCATCAACTACTCGTAGTTGGATCTTGAAGCTATGGTAGCTCAAACCAACATAAGCAATATAACAATGGTCATGTGCATATATATGCAGAATTAAAAAAATAAAGACTATGCATAAATTTGAATTAGCTAATCTTGGCTGAGCATAATAAAGAATTTTATTACATTTTTCATAGAAAAAACCATCACCATTAGGATAAACCCCTTTAGAACACTTTCTGTAGGTAGTGTAATATTAACCATTCTTAGTATCCAGCTTCAAAATAATTGCAACAGTGACACATATACAGGCTTGCCACCAAAATTTGTTTTATTATCATATACCATATCTTAAAATAATTTTAAAATTATAAAAAATATCATTATTAGAAAGCAACTAACAAATCTTTTTAATATATCTGACCTCCTTAAGGGTTTTTCCTGGAGTGAGATGAAAAAGGTCATTAGATATGGATACATTAGACTGACTAGATAGCTAACTTTGACTAGGTGCAGTATCTTATCCATCATGCATACTATTTTTTTGAAATATTCACCGAATCCATTTGTAGTAAATAATAGATTAATTTGATAAATAATCAAGTTGAGGAAAACAAATATGTGTAGTAGAAAATTTAGATTAACATACTTGTTTTTAAACTCTATCATAGTTGATTCATCACAATTGATAAGCAATCTAGTGGCATATAGAGAATTAGACAGCTTACGGGGTCCTAGATTTCCTATTGGTTTTGTAAAGAAAGAATAAAATAAGGATACATTAAAAGCAAATGCAATGCATATACAACAGATGATAAAGACAAACCAAATTAGTATTTACCTACATAGTCCTTGATTTTGCACCACTGGATTATTAGGATAGCAGGTTCTTCATTCTCCTCAGCTAGATAATTATAAACTTGTTCAGCAAATTGTCCCCATAGTATACAAATTAATTTCTTATCTCTAAAATTATTTGTATCACAACATATTACACATTCATATATCATTAGGAAAAGGCTATAAAGAAAGAGATATTACAAAGAAATAAAATTTTATACCACATATCTTGAAGCTCCAATATCATTCTTTTGACCATCTTCCCATCTTTATTAACATCCTCCATCTGACCATAATCACCTAGCTTACCAATGACATCTATAAATTACAAAAATATATATTAGATATACAAAATTTAACTTTCATATTGGATAAACTATTAGAGGGATATATTGAAAACATCATACTGACTAAATAGCTATCATCAGCCACTCTGAAAATAATATCTTTGAAGTGGGTGAAATAAAATCCATACTTTGAAATACTCCCAACATCGTCACATTGAGTCACAGAAGTAGAATACTGGAAGTTTGTTCTAAAGGCATAAGTAAAAGTTCTGTATGAACCATTGTTCTACACCACTCTAAATTGAGAGATAACATAAATCTTAGATTTTTTGATGAGTCGTATGAATCGCTGTACAAAAGCTCTCTTAATAGTTACATGAATTCTTCCATCCTATTCACCAGTATTAGTTATTTGATTTTCTCATTTAAGAAATGTAGATGTAAGTAAGAAATTAAGGAACATTCCCATTTCATCTTCGAGTACCATTTCGATGCTATTCACCTCATCAGGTAGGTTGTATCCTGGTGTCGTCCATAATTGCACCACTCTCATCTTAATCCTCCAAATCTATTTCAGCGGTATAATATCAGCAACCTTATCCAACATCAAAGCACTCATTTTTACTATAGGCTATGTACAAACACAAAATGAACATATATGTTATATCTCAAAACTAAACAAGCAAATCCACATAATAGATAAGATACAATAGAACATATACTCGAACTGATATGCCAAACAAAGCTTACTACTTTGGAGTTAGATGGGAAGTAGCTACATGGGATGTTTAAATACTATAGCAACACAGCTTATACTTTTCAAAAATTAAACTCAGCTAAATTTTCAATAAGCAATAAATGGCATAAACACTAACTGTTATTGGCCAGAATATTTAATTATTATTGAAATATATGCAAATAAAAAGGACATCATGCACATTAATTGGATTAATTGGCAGCATGAAGAGTCTATACATGCTTTATATTTCCTAGGCGCACAATGAATGGCATAGGCTGGGTTTGGGATGTTATTAATGCCAGCACACTATCAATAAATGAGCCACTAATGGATTACAAAGATGGGGAGAATGGTGTTGGGTCTACAATTTTTCAAAGGATACACATTTTCAGAATTAGAGAAAGAAATAAGATTTGAAAAATAATATCTTCAAAGATTGAATTAATTAGTTAATAATTAGTATCAATAAAGATTAATTAGTGTCAACCATTTGTAATATGAAAAAAGGGTGAAGGTTTGGGCGGGAAAAAATGCTAGGATTACTTGACACTTAGTAGTATTACTTTTAGTATATATAATAGATATTTATAGTGACCATTTTAAAATACCATCACTAAAGAGATAAGCTTTAGTAATGAATTATCAAATTGTCAATAGTGAGTTCATCAAAATTAATTTTAACACTAAAATCACTTTTCCACCATAAAGATTTTATTTGATGATGAATTTTTTATGATGAATTGAAAAATTGTCACAAAAGATATATATTTTGTGACAAAATCTCATTTCATCATTAAAAGTATTAATCAAAATGGTTTTGTTGTGATAATTTCTTATTGCCGTCACTACATATTAGGTTTTAGTGAATAGATTTATGTTTTATCACTAAAAGTTCATCCTAAGATTCTAAACTCTTATATCATTTGGTGAGCACACCAGAGTTTAAATAAAAAGAATGTGTAGGATCCATATAAATATGTGTTAATTAAGCTCCACATCAATTTCACACTGAAGAGATCTTAAATACTTATATTGAGAAATAGAACTCAAGTAACATCTTCTAGCTAACTTTTTGGGTGATATCTTGGGTTACTACAAATTATCTCAAAATGGATCCAACCCATGACCAATATGAACTAGGGGATATGGTAGCACTGAAGCTAACCATGGGCCAATTATAGTGTTTGTGATTAAATTTAACTAAATTTAGATCCATAGCTTGACAAGGATACTAGAACTCAATTGAGGAAAGTATGTGAAGACCTATATAGGTATACATTTAATCTTACATTGATTGTACACTAGAAAGACCTTGGGTATTTATACCAGGAACCCAAACAATTCTTTCTTGTTAGCTTTTTGAATGAAATCCTTGGTTACTGTAGTTATCCTTTCAAAAATTGCATCATGTGGGGATAGACATGTGCACAAGTGCTAATTAAAAACAATTTTAACAAGTCTTTCTATTTCCAAGCAAAAATGCATATTTTAACCCAATGATAAAAATGAATTAAATCCCAGCTAAAAAACTTCGCTCTTGTGAATCTGTTTTTTAATAATAAAGAAAGCTATCTATACAAAACTTATTAGTGTTTATAGAAAAAGAATATTTAACCCACTTTAATCTACTCCAATGTTCTAAATTTTATAAAACTATGGAGTACAAAAGCAGGAAACTTTGACCAACTTGGACTTAAACTATATGTTGTGACCACATGTCAAATTTTTTTCCATTCATGTTGGTCTTAGTACATATCAAGCGAACATGAAATACTTTGAGGGCCTGTTTAAGTTCCATAGGAATTGCATTTATTGGCCCATCCAGCTCGCAGTCTTCCAAGAACTAGCCCAAGTCCTAACCTATTAATGTATAGACAAAAAATAAAAAATTCACATAGATCATTTTTTTTCCCCCACAGGATCCGATCAACGAGTGTTGGGTTGATATGAGCTGTAGGAAAATAGACAATCCAATTCATGAATTCAAAGAAAAAAAATCCGATTTATGATATTTCCCAATCAAAATTTAGATTGTTAGAACTTCCGTCATAAGTTAGAGAGTGTAAAATCACCGACACTTGAAAACCCGAAGACATGGCTATTAGCGTAAACAGTACAGTTCACGGTACTGATAGAATCTGTTAGGCTTTATCCATGGCTGTACCTACTTGGAAGAAGGTGAGATATATAGACCCATGGCCTACCGCAAGAACCAGGGTACCAGATGACGGATCACATGTCGTCGCCACGTTCATAGCCAATGGACAACGTACCGTGGCCTCAATGCCAATCCCACTGACCTCAGCTTTTGAATCCTGGACCGCTCTACGGTACGAACATTGAATGAGACCTATGCTTGTGGCCCTCACATCGTGAAGTGCATTCTTCCTTTTTCTCTTGATGCCTTTTGCTAGTCACTCGTACACGTCAATGCAACTTTAAATGCCTTTGTTAGAAGCTTTTCCTTGTTACAATTAATCTCTCTTTATTTAAAGAGTTAAAGAAACCGAGAATGATGATCCCCGGCTGACTTCTTGTCACATGAAGTGGTCCGGTAAATTTAGTGGATGATAAAAGTATGGTATGTACGTAGCATCAATACCACGAAGCACAAGCTAAGGTCCGTCGATGGAATGTTGCGGAAAGATGAAACACGATAATACCAGCTATACAACATGGAGGAAGTCGTACAATTCTGTTTACACAAATCCATACTAATGAATGGGCTAACCACGTAGACAAGCTCTTAACACAGAGCAATAACTCCCAACAACTATTTCTCATCCATAATAAATCGAACACTTCAAATAAATAAACTTTTTGGTTCTAGAACCTTTTTTTTTTTTTTCTGTTTCGGCTGGAATCAGGGTTTGGTAGCAGCGAAGGATTCACAAGTCCTATTCTACCAATCTTATATGCAAGAAGTTTCCCATCCTATAGTGGGGGGTGCTAAAACTTAAGAAGATATAATTCTACGTTTTATAAGAGATGATTTAGCAACATTTTAGAATATTGTTTCAATTTGATGTCAGATGCTGAAAGCTGTATCTTCAAAAGGCAGCCAAAAAGCGGAAGTGCATCTTGCTTAGTGGTATACTGAGGCAACCAGACTAGTGGATACATCCATGAACTCTGTTTTCCTTAGTTTGGAATAAGTTGGTAGATCAATAAGAAGCCTTCCAAGTATAAAATCAGATAACTATGGAGTTGAAACTTGAAAAGCAAAAGGATATCCATACTAGTCATTTAAGGGTGTATCCAGAAGAAATGGATTACTGAATTATGGTTTCACAAAATTACTAAAGGGGAAAAAATTGTCACTTGTGATAAGCATTTCGTTTCAGAACAAATTCAATACGTGGAGGATAGTATCATGATGGTGTTAGCTGGTTAATGTTTTACAGGCATCCACACTAATAGACACATGCAGGCACTCTGTTTTCCTTAATTTAGAATAAGTCAGAAGATCAAATAAGCAGCCTATCAAGTATAACATCATATATTAGACTTGTTATTTAGCACTGTCTAATTGAAACTACCAAAATAGAAGCATATGTATACTAGTCATTTAAGGATGCATCCAAGAGAAGCAGACTATATCAAATGAAGGTTTCTCAAAGTCACTATAGGTAATAAATATATCTTGGGCATTTCATTTCAAAATGAATGCAATTCATGGAAGCCAGTATCATGATGCTTCTTCCTAGATTATATTGGACACTCTCTTAGAACAAATTCCTAGAATTGTCAACTATAAATAGATTTATCCAGATAAACTTCCACATTTCCCTTTAGTTTGGAGCTCTGCCCAAAGAATCATTGATAAGTTTTAGCTTTGTTGCATCAAGACTTCAGAGATTACTGATGTGGCTGAGGAGGGATGCTGATTTCGGAGACTAGAGGGCACCAAAAACCTACAAGAAAAAGTTTACACATGCCGGGGGTTCTCTAGTGGGGGATCCTCCAATGCTTAAGTCAGCCGAAGCTTAAGCACTATGAAAGAAGAGAGAATATGCGAGCTTAGTGTAGCTTAGCTTAGTCTCAACTTACCTTGAGGGTCTCTTTCTTATCTCTTTATATAGAGGATTTTTAGAGTTTGTTATGCCCTAGTCCTATAAGTTGTTGGGATAGAGAATCTAGGTTGTTGGACATGGATGTTTGTTATGCCTATATTTTGGAGTTTGTCAAAAGATTTCAAGTAATTATCTACATCGCTATGTAGGCTAGTAGACTGAAGTCGGCTCATAGCCAAGGAGTCATCTTGGATATATCGGTATTGATGTTGGTCATAGAGTTTCACCTCTATCGTCAGTGGGACCTCGATCCGGAGATCAGCTCTTATCCGAGCTAAGGATCAGATGGAAGCTATAGTCCTGACTCTTTATAGCGGTCTCAATGAAGCTTCTAAATCTTGTCATCAGGAACCATTTCGATGTTTTTGATCAGGATTCTTGAAGATGAGTCCCAAAGATCATGGCCAAGGTGGCATAAATCCGAGCCCCCCACTTCCAAGTCGAAGGCATTTGACTTGAATGAAGGAAGTAGCACTTTTCGAAAATGGCACTCGGAGCATATCCCAGTTGGTGAATCCAAATCCTCCGACCTTCATGTGAATCATCATATTGCTCCATGAGATCTAGCTTTGATTTGATAAGTCATTTCACGAATTGCACCTTAATTATTTAAAGAAATTCGGCACTCACAGATCATGAAACATTTATAAGGAATGGATGGCTCGAGACAGATTATCATTTTGACCTCAAAATGTACTTTTTGGATGGTTATAGTCCCACCAACTATAAGGCACCATTTTTCTAATATCGATCGGCCTGATGCTATTTCATATGGATCAATCTATGTGGCTGAATCAGAGTTGTGGTGCATCAAAAGGTTACAGGTTTGGATAGTTCTGATTTGAGCCACATGATCAAAATTTGATGGACTTGAGATTTGTTCTAGGCCATTGATGTGTGGTATAGATAGAGTTGTCCATCCTCTATATTTATTCTTCTGCCATTCATTCCTTTGTTGCCTCTGACTCTTTATTGTTTGAGGGCTTTTACGGCAACTGTGCCATCACCCCTAACACCGATGGTCATTTTCTAGTTGAAGTTCATATTTTCCCAATTTTCCTTCTTATTTCTGGTTGGTCCTTCTTCTCTTGCTTGTTTCCTTCGTCTTTCTTTCTAGTTTCTTTTAGTTTTCTTGCAATATCTTCTAGTATGGAGGATCAAGGTGAAAGTCATCGAGATGATCGAAGTATTCGGCAACCTCCTTCTCGATCCAGGTCTAAGAAAATCCTTGGATTATTGTGACATCACTATGGCATCATCTAGCTCTGATACCAATTGTTGTTCCATGGTACCGCTCTGATGCCATATTGCGGAAAACCCAGGATCTTTAGGATGGACCATAGGAGACCTTTGATGTTCTCTAAGGTAGAATACCATAGATCCACCACCTAGATGTATGCTGGGATGCCTCCCTCCTTGGGCTTGAGGGAGGCACCCCCTCTCTCAGAGCTTCTTCAAGAACCTAGGGCAACAATACTAGAGAGAAAAGAAAAGAAAGATTGAGAGAGAAAAGATCTGTATTGATGTCTTCAATGAAAATTCTAATACAACTTATGTATTTATATATAGCCATTAGGTCTGACCAAAAATTTTTCTGGCTAATTCAATACATGAAAGCACTCACCGAGCTCATGTACACCATATTTCTTGTGCTCTCATCCTCTGAATCTAAACCTGACCCATACATGAGTTAGCCCCCTTATGACCTCTTAAATCAGGCCTTAAGACCTCTAGAATAAGTTCCTATCCTAACCCCAAACAGATCCTCACATAACTCTACTCGTGCATTGAGCCGGCTCAGTGCTAACCAGAGACTAGGTTGGCTCAGTTTTAGATTGAGCCAATCCAATTGCATGCCATGCCTACAGTCCCGAATGCACACCTCTCTATTTGGTCTGTCCTCTAAGACTTGGCTGAAATTGAGCCGATCTAGTTGTATGTCGTGCCTACAGTCCCAAACGTGCATCTCTCTGTTTGGTCTGTCCACTAAGACTTAGTCAATCTAGTTTCAGATTGAGCTGACTAACCTACAGAAAAGCTCCTTCTTTGTAGTCTTTATTCTTCGGCTTTGATTTCTTGCTCCATCTTGTGTTCTAGATCTTTGAAGCACCAACCAAGCTCCTCAACATCTAGACCTCAAGCCCGTGGAGGGTTTAACATTATCTCCACCCTGGGACAACTCTTGTCCTAGCTTTAGGACCATACCTATCCTAGAATTTTTGAAGTCAACATTCTAGCTTCTTTCGTGGCCTTCCAAGACTTGAGAGTACCATCAATCCTCATAATCTCCATCTTGGTGCCCCAAGTCTTGGTAAATTCCTTGGCAATGCCCTTCTGTATGATCCCACTATCACTACGCACATTGACAACTTGTGCAAACATCACTTTCGTCAATTTTCTTCAGCTATTGTGCACCTTTTGAGACCTTTGGGATGACTGCCTCCATCATTGAAAACCTTTGCTCGCTTCTTCGTACCATCTTGAAATTATAGAATTCCTTCTACTTAGTAGCTGCATCACTTTTTTTGAACTTCTTTGGAGAACCTACAGTATTCCTGTACCAACACATGTTGTATTACCTGACATGATCTTCTCAGAGCTATGCCTATCCATCTGCACATGCTGCTCTATCTGGAGCTATGCATCATCGGTACTGGTGCTAGGATATCAATCCTCCTACATTTCTCTACTCTAAACTCATGCCAAATTTTTTCTCCACTTGTGGAGCCACCACCTGGAGCTCCACCTATACTCAAAGTCCATTTGATGCTATAGAAGCCGACCCTATATCCAAGTCCCTCGAGGCCAACCATTCAATGCTGCACTGCTGGGCTTACCGCTGTACCTCAAACACCATCGCTGTTCTTTCGAATCCTCTGCACTCCACAGTCCTCTTTGAAGCCATCTCGGATATCTCTGCAACCCATGGGCATCTCCTATTAGAAAATATATCCTAAAATCAATCATCAGTCTATTGACGATTGAGCTATATTATAATTATAATTAATTTATTAATAAATAAAATATATTTTAGTATTTTTCATCATAAAATTTTCATCTTCTAACAAACTTCATTATTATGATGAAGTTCTTAGAACTATTTAGATTCGATAAAGAGAGAATTTATCGATTAGTCCTTAAAACTATTCACGATCAAATGATAGGCTGTTAATAAGAATGACAGCATCTACCGAGCATAGATTATCGTGTGCCATATAGATTAGTTATCCTCTTAACCAAGGAGTGTGGAGACATTGGTATGGCATATAGGTGAGATGTAAGGATACATCATCATTGAACATGATCAACTCCAGAGCATTCTACTATCGAGAATATCTCTGATGGGATATAGGTACAAGTATCCCTTAGACCTGAGATCATCTTAGTAGCTTGCAAGCAACTCACTATGGTTTGGTACCGAACTAACTAAATTTTTAATTCAATAATAGAAGATTTTTGGGCACAGTCAAGTACTTGCAAAGTCGGTGTATGATCAAGATGGGATTGACCACTCCAAAAATTAGAGAAAAATATATCACTATATTTTAATATAACAAAATCTTGGCCAAGATAAATTCATGAGATGGATTTGATATTTTAAAATACAATATGGATAGCCTGATCAGAGTGGACAGTTAAACTCTGAGATGTCCTACAAGCATTTTGGTCAAGAGGATAAATTATATGAAAACTATATCCACATGGATTCTAAGGATATTGTTTTACATATTCGATCTATCCGACTGTCGGATACCATTGCTAGATGGTCACTTTGATTTGTATAGAAATTTATTTCTATACTACCAACTTAGGTTCGAACCTATGGGATCACACATATTAGAGTTTATGATCTGATCGAATGGTTTATCAATGATTAAGAATCATTCTAGGATTAAATGATCAATATGATTAATATTTAATCTAGTGCAAGTATTATAGAAGGATCAATTAGTAATTAAATTACTAATTGACTTAATTTGATTAAGTCAGAGGATTAAGATTAAGTCTAATTAAATATAATTTAATTAGATTTGATTTGGGCTTGATTGGATCAAGTTTAATTAGTTTATTCGATAAGTCAATTGCAAGGAAGAACTAGTCCAAGTTCAATTAGGATTTAGGTCAATCCAATTTCTAATTTGATTAAAAAATTAAGTTAGATTTATATCTAATTTAATCTAATTTAATTAGGTTCTTAATTAGATTAAGATCTATTATTGTAGAATCTAATTGACGTCGGATCGAGCTGGAGTTGAGGAAGATGAGGTCACCATCGGTGATCTGCAAAATAATGTTCTGTTTGGAGTCAGTGATGGTGGCTCCGATAGAATCCTCCGATGATCAAGTCAGCTCTTTTGACCAATAGAAATAGAGTTCTCAGACAAGAGTTCCATAGAATTTTGGAAAGGAGAAGAGAGCTTAAAGAAAATGTATCTGGAGGGTTCCTTTTTATAGACGGAGCTTGTAATGCATTAATAGTGACAACTGCAGCCATCTGGTAGCTGACCACTCGAGATCTGGTGGAGTCTGCCATGGAGGGGGGCATCGTCTGTAGCATCGCCTATAGTAGACTGATGGCGACAGCCATAGCTATCTGATATTGAGCCGCTTGGGTCTATATGAGATTCAGTACAAAGAGAGAGAGGTATCATCAGACTGATAGTGATCGTTCGTTGAGATTCAATAATCAAAGTTTGGAGGAAACATGAGTTGGTCGGTGAAGAGCTTAGACATACATGAATTCTAGAGGAGTTCAGACTCCCAAGGGAGATACGACTAGAGAAGATCATCCGAAATGAATGCTAGCTGAAGGAGGAGTTCGGAAGGAGTTCAGCTCTTATAGAAATTTGACTGAAGGAGAGATCTAGAAGGAGTTTGGCTCCTGAAGGAATTCGACTGAAGAAGAGATCCAAAAGAAGTTCGGCTCCTAGAGGAGTTCGAATGAAGAAGGAGTCCGGAAGGAGTACGACTCCTATAGAAATCCGACTGAAGAAAAGTCCAAAAGGAGTTTGGCTCCTGGAGGAACTTGACTGAAGGAGAAATTTGGAAGGAGTTCGGCTCCTAGAGGAGTCCGAAAGGAGTTTGGCTCCTATAAAAATCTGACTGAAGGAGGAGTCTAGAAGGAGTTCGACTCCTATAAAAATCCAACTGAAGGAGAAATCTGGAAGAAGTTTGACTTCTGTAGAAATTTGACTGAAGGAGTTTGGCTCCTATAGAAATTCGACTGAAGGAGAGATCCAAAAGAAGTTCAGCTCCTATAGAAATCCGATTGAAGGAGAGAACTGGATAGAGTTTGGCTCCTATAGAATTCGATTGAAGGAGAGATCTGGATGGAGTTTGGCTCCTATAGAAATTCAATTGAACGAGGAGTCCGAAAGAAGTTTGGCTCCTATTGAAATCTAATTGAAGGAGAGATCCGAAAGAAGTTTGGCTCTTGTAAAAACTTGACTGACGGAAGAGTTTGAAAGGAGTTCAGCTACTATAGAAATCTGACTGAAGGAGAGATCCAAGAGTTTGGCTCCTAGAGGAGTCCGAATGAAGGAGGAGTCTAGAAGGAGTTCGGCTCCTATAAAAATTCGATTGAAGAGAAGTCTGAAAGAAGTTTGGCTCCTGAAGAAACTTGACTGAAGAAGAAATTCGAAAGGAGTTCGGCTCCTGGAGGAGTCCGGAAGGAGTTCGGCTCCTATAGAAATCTGACTGAAGAAGGAGTCCGAAAGGAGTTCGACTCCTATAGAAATTCGACTGAAGGAGAGATCTAGAAGAAGTTTGGCTCCTGTAGAAACTTGACTGAAGGAGGAGCCCGAAAGGAGTTCAGCTCCTGTAGAAATTTGACTGAAGGAGAGATCCAAAAGGAGTTCAGCTCCTATAGAAATTTGACTGAAGGAGAGATCCGGAAGGAGTTTGGCTTCTGTAGAAATTTGATTGAAGGAGGAGTCCGGAAGGAGTTTGGCTCCTATAGAAATTTGACTGAAGTAGAGATCCGAAAGGAGTTCAGATGAAGGAGGAGTTTGGCCGCTAAGGAGTTTGGTTAGCTAAAGGAGTTCGGCTAAGATTTGGCCGCTGGAGGAGTTTGGCTGGGGTTCGATCGCTAGAGAAGAATTTTTGATCGAAGCTCTTCCATGATTGTCAGTTGCGTTAGGCCAAGCATCAAACTGGACTTTGATGAGAGTGGGGTTTATCTCCAATATTAGTTTCCCCACTCTCGAGTTCAAAACTCAAAGAAAGGGAGTACAAAAAAGGCGACTACCGAAGTTTTTTTTCTGGACTCTGCATTCGTTGGGATTGAAGCTTGGGGGAGATCTTATCTCTAGCCGAGGTTGACGTTAAAGTTGAAGCTCGGAGGAGATCTTATCTCTAACTGAGGTCCAGGGAGATCTTGTCTCCTATTGACGTTGTGGTTGAAGCTCATGGAAGAACTTGTCTTTAGCCGAGATTGACATTGAAGTTGAAGCTCGAAAGAGATCTTGTCTCTAATCGAGGTTGATGTTAAAGTTGAGGCTCGAAAAAGATCTTGCCTCTAGTCGAGGTCCAAGGAGATCTTGTCTCTTATTGACGTTGCGGTTGAAGCTCGTGGGAGATCTTATCTCCAGCCAAGGTTGATGTTGAAGTTGAAGCTCGAGGGAGATCTTGTCTCCAGTCAAGGTTGACATTGAAGTTGAAGCTCGGAGGAGATCTTATCTCTAACTGAGGTCCAGGGAGATATTGTCTCCTATTAACGTTGCGATTGAAGCTTGGGGGAGATCTTGTCTCCAACCGAGGTTGACGTTGAAGTTGAGGCTTAGGGGAGATCTTGCCTCCAACCGAGATTCAAGAAGATCTTGTCTCCTATTGATGTTACGGTTGAAGCTCGTGGGAGATCTTATCTCCAGTTGAGGTTGATGTTGAAGTTGAAGCTCGGGTGAGATCTTGTCTTCAGTCGAGGTTGACGTTGAAGTTGAGGCTCGGTAGAAATCTTACCTCCAGTCGAGGTCCAAGGAGATCTTGTCTCCTACTGACGTTGCGGTTGAAGCTCATGAAAGATCTTGTCTCTAGCCAAGGTTGACATTGAAGTTGAAGCTCGAGGGAGATCTTATCTCTAGCCAAGGTTGACATTGAAGTTGAGGCTTGGAATAGATATTGCCTCTAGCCGAGGTCCAAGAAGATCTTGTCTCCTGTTGACGTTGCGATTGAAGCTCATGGAAGATCTTATCTCTAGCCGAGGTTGACGTTGAAGTTGAAGCTCAGGGGAGATCTTATCTCCAGCCAAGGTTGACGTTGAGGTTAAGGCTCGGGAGAGATCTTGCCTCCAACCGAGGTCCAAGGAGATCTTATCTCCTATTGACATTACGGTTGAAGCTCGTGGAAGATCTTGTCTCCAGCCGAGGTTGACATTGAAGTTGAAGCTCGGGAGAGATCTTATCACCAGCCGAGGTTGACATTAAAGTTAAAGCTCGAAAAAAAATCTTGTCTCCAGTCGAGGTTGATGTTGAAGTTGAGGCTTGGGAGAGATCTTGCCTCCAGTCGAGGTCTAAGAAGATCTTATCTCCTATTGATGTTGCGGTTGAAGCTCGTAGACGATCTTGTCTCCAACCGAGATTAACATTGAAGTTGAAGCTTAGGGGAGATCTTGTCTCTACCTGAGGTTGATGTTGAAGTTGAGGCTCGAAAGAGATCTTGCCTCCAATCGAGATCCAAGGAGATCTTATCTCCTATTGACGTAGATGTCAAAGCTCGGGGGAGATCTTATCTCCAGTCGAGGTTGAAGAAGATCTTATCTTCTGTTGTTGTCGGGCATAATGGGGCCATTGTCGGAGCCTTTCCTCTCATCCCATCTAAAATGAATGAGGCCTTCGACTTTGCTTATGTTAGGATGAGGTTATCCTCTTGTTCCTAATGGGCTATGAGAGCACATAAGGGCCGTTGTCAGGACCTCTCTCCCTATCTCGTCTAAAATAAATGAGGCCTTCGACTTTGCTCGTATTAGGATGAGATTCTTCTTCTATTCCTAACGGGCTGTGGGGGCACATAAGGGCCATTGTCAGGGCCTCTCCCCCCATCTTGTCTAAAATGAACGAGGTCTTCGCCTTTTCTCGCATTAGGATGATGTTCTCCTCTTGTTCCTAACATGACCACTATTGATTGCTTCTTCTCGGCAGTACATTCTTAGATAGTTTTTGCATCGAGAAATAATAATATTGAAATGAAGAAATTTTATTGAAGAAAAATTATCGATAGTACATTCTCAGATTCTTTGAGTTTCATGGTCGTGGGAACGTTGTTCCTTCGAGCTTCTTTAGGCAATCAGTTTTGGGCCGGATGACCTCCTCTATTTCATGTGGGCCTTCCTAATTCAGAGCAAGCTTTTTCTTACTCTGAGGCTAAGATATGGTGGCTCGTCGAAGTACTAAGCCCCCCTAGAGATAGTGTTGATGATGTCGGGAGGTGGCCGATCTCCTTATTGTTCCTCCCTCATTGGTGGTTCTAGCTATGGTGGCGTCATTGGCTTGCTTCAAGCTAGCATCTATGGAGCATTGAAGGGGGAGTAGTTGTGAAACCTTCAGGGGGGAACTTCTTCACGTCCTTCCATCGGGGCTTCTTTGACGATGAGCTCGAGGAGGAATTTGGGCTCACTTACATTCGAAGGGAGTCCGTGAGCATGACCAAACTTCATTCGGTCCTCCATCAGCGGTGAGTCTATGCCGCTCTCCTATGGCTTCCTTATCCTTCAACTTGAAGGCTTCTTCCACTCAAGCATATCCCTTAGCATGAGCTAGCAGATCGATAAAATTTTTGGGGTACTTCTTCTCCAGAGAGAATAGTAAATCATTCTTCTGAAGGCCATCCTTGAGTGCGACCATCGCAACTGATTGGTCTAGGTTCCAAAGCTCTAATGTAGCAGCATTAAATCGGATGACATAAGCTTGGATGGATTCCTCCTTCTTCTGCTTGATGTTCATCAGGAAATTCGAACCTTGACGTGGACGTCGGCTGCTGATGAAGTGAGCCACAAACTGATGGTTCATCTGGTCAAAGAAGAAGATCGTACCTAACTTTAATATCGAGTACTAGTTTCTTACTACTCTCTTTAAGGTAAATAAAAAGGTTGGCATAATATGGCGTCTGATGCGCCATGGAGTAGCATCATGGTTCAAAAAGCTTTCAGGTGATCGACCGGATCAGAGGTTTCATCATAGCTTTCAAATTGAGAGAGCTTGAAGTTTGGTGGAATGGGCACTTATATAATTTGGGAAGAGAAAGGAGGATCAGTGTGGACATCATCATGGTGAGCTGGGGCGATGTAGCTGAGCTCCTCAATCCATCGATCCATCCTCCATAGTTTCTGATTGAGGATGTCAACTCGATCATAGGTCTTGGAAGGCTTTCGATCATGGATGGGGAAGGTCCCTTTCGAAGAAGAATCATGATCCAAGCCAGGATCCTCTACTCTCTATTTCTCCTTTCTAGGGGTGATGGATATGCTAGCCTAAGTGCTCCTCCTTAGGATCAATTTCTGACATTCCAACGGTCGGTTTCTTGGTGGAACTGCCACCGAAGGCTGCCGCATGGCTTGCACCATTTTGGTGAGGCCCTGAATCCACTGCATTAGTAGGTTAAACTACTCTGGATCTATCATGGCCATCGATGGAGGTAGGGGTTGAAGCATGTGATGATGGAGCAGGAATAGATGGATCTGGCTCAGACCTGATGATAGAAATGGTAGATCTTTGGATAGTTGCCTTCCTTGGAAGTATTTCTTGGGATTGAGAAAGAGGATGGAGATGAATCTTGAAGAAGAAGATTGATAAGATCGACTGAGCACTCCTTTAAGAATAAGGGTACCTAAGGAATAGAGGACCCTTTCTCTAGCACCAATTCTATTGTTGTAGAATATGGTTGACATCGAATCGAACTGGAGTCGAGAAAGACGAGGTCACCGTCGGTGACCTACAAAATAAAGTTTCATTTAGAGTCGGTGGTGGTGGCTCTGACAGGATCCTCCGATGATCAAGTCAGCTCTTTTGGCCCACAGAAATGGAGTGCTCAGGCAAGAGTTTCATAGAGTTTTGAAAAGAAGAAGAGAGCTTAGAGAAAACATATCTGGAGGGTCCCTTTTTATAGATGGAGCTTGTAGCAGATTGATAGTGATAGCTGCAGCCATCTGGTAGCGGATCGCTCGAGGCCTGATGGAGTCTATCATGGAGGGGGGTGCCACCTGTAGTAGACTGATGGCGACAGTCGTAGCTATCCAGTACTAAGCCACTCGAGGCCACATGGGATTCGATACGAAGAGGAAGAGGTATCGTTAGACTGATAGTGACCATTCATTGAGATTCAATAATCAAAGTTCAAAGAAAGCAGGCATTGGTCAGTGAAGAGCTTCGACATACAATAATTTCAGAGGAGTTCGAACTCTTGAGGGGGATACGGCTAGAGGGGATCACCCAGAAGGGATGCTAGCTGAAGGAGAAGTTCAGAAAGAGTTCGACTCTTATAGAAATCTGACTGAAGAAGAGATCCAGAAGGAGTTTGGCTCCTGAAGGAATTCAACTAAAGGAGAGATTTGGAAGGAGTTTGGCTCCTAGAGGAGTCCGAAAGGAGTTTGGCTCCTATAGAATTTCGATTGAAGAAAAGTTCGGAAGAAGTTTGGCTCCTAGAGAAACTTGACTGAAGGAGAAATTCGAAAGGAGTTCGACTCTTGAAGGAGTCCGAAAAGAGTTTGGCTCCTATAGAAATTTGACTGAAGGAGGAGTTCGGAAGGAGTTTGGCTTCTTTAGAAATTTGACTGAATGAGAGATTCGGAAGGAGTTTGGCTCCTGTAGAAACTTGACTGAAGGAGGAGTTTGGAAGAAGTTTGGCTCCTATAGAAATCTGACTGAAGGAGAGATCCGAAAGGAGTTCGGCTCCTGTAGAAATCTGACTGAAGGAGAAATCTAGGAGTTCGGCTCCTGTAGAAATCTGACTGAAGGAGGAGTCTGGAAGGAGTTTGACTTCTTTAGAAATTTGATTGAAGAAGAGATCCGGAAGGAGTTCGAATGAAGGAGGAGTTCGGCTGGGGCTGGATTACTGAGGAGTTTGGCCGATTGAAGGAGTTCGACTGAGGTTCGATCATTGGAGGAGAATTCTCGATCGAAGTTCTTCCATGATTGCCAGTTGCATTAGGCCAAGTATTAGACTGGACTTCAGCAGAAGCAAAATTTATCCTCAACAATAGTTTTCCCACTCTTGTGTTCGAGACTTGAAGGAAGGAAGTACAAAAAAGATGACTGTTGAAGTTCTTTTTCAGGCTCTGCATCCATTAGGATTGAAGCTCGGGGGAGATCTTATCTCCAGCCGAGGTTGACATTGAAGTTGAAGCTCGAGGGAGATCTTGTCTCTAGCCAAGGTCCAGAAAGATCTTGTCTCTTATTGATGTTACGATTGAAGCTCATGGGAGAATTTATCTCCAACCGAGATTGATGTTGAAGTTGAAGCTCGGAGGAGATCTTATCTTCAATCAAGGTTGATGTTGAAGTTGAGGCTCGGAGGAGATCTTGCCTCCAACCGAGGTACAAGGAGATCTTGTCTCCTATTGACATTGCGGTTGAAGCTCGTGAGAGATCTTGTCTCTAGTCGAGGTTGACGTTGAAGTTGAAGCTCGGAAGAGATCTTATCTCTAGCCGAGATTGACATTGAAGTTAAAGCTCAAGGAAGATCTTATCTCTAGTCGAGGTTCAGGGAGATCTTGTCTTCTGTTAACGTTGTGGTTGAAACTCGTGGAAGATCTTGTCTCCAGTCAAGATTGACGTTGAAGTTGAAGCTCGGGGGAGATCTTATCTCCAGTTGAGATTGATATTGAAATTGAATCACACCACCTAACTTACTCATTAAAAGTCCCTTAGCAATGCATTATTTAATATTAATCAATTACCATGTTTCAATTGGAACCTCCATCATAAAAATAGATCTAGGATTAAAAGTTAAAAAGTTTAGAAAGTACTACTAACTAAATATTGAGTTTCAGAAGTAGATTTCATAGTCAGTATAATCAAAAAATTTCTTAAAGTATATCTAAAAATTTATAGCACTTGTGTTTGTAATGGCTAACTTAGCATTTCAGTACTAACATAAAAGACAAATGTATCTTCTCTTATCATCTATTTTGATTAATTTTCTATACATTTCCAAGTTAAGTTCATGAATTAAAGTAACTTTCACACTGCTTTTTTCTATTTTTTTCTTCTTTTTTTGTCTTTTCTTTTTTGTGCTGAGCATCCTGGCTTTTCCTCCACCATTTGATGTGAATCCCCATACTTAATCTAGGTGTAAAGACTCAATTACTAAGCTTCGAGCAATCCATATATACTTTGTATTTTGCACTTTTATTTTAGGCAGGTAGCTTATTTCTTAAATTTAAGTTGTTTTTAATTGGAATGTATATTAATCATTAATTTTTAGTGATAATTGAATCCTCAATTGGTCTTATAATCAACACCTACTTTATCTTATTATTGTGCATGTGCAATTAGAAGTGTTAATATTTTTAGGTGACCTAAGTAGACCGCTAAAAGTTTGACCAACTAGTCTACTTCTTGACTCGCTATAGTCATTAGCAAATACTTCTAATTTTTTTACTTCTCCTAATCTATCTTACTCAAGATTTTTTCTTGATATATGATTTATTATTATTTTTATTTATTTTTTTTAATTTTAAATTATTTAAATTTAAGTTTTATAATTTTTATTTTTTTAATAAAATTTTTTCTACCCCTAACTTAATCAACATTGTCTAAATAGAGAAAGAAAAACAAAGGGTGCAATAAGGGACAGGAAATAGTACACCTGACTTAATGTATTATTGGTCTAGACTGGTTCTTTGAAACTTTATAAACTGGCTTTAGCTCTTATTCATTTTTCTCTGCAAAAATAAAAATATGCTAAAGCAATAAAAGAGCAACAAGAAACTATGAAAAAATAAAAGAAAAGACTTAAAATTAAAAAAAAAAAAATCTATCTAGTAGTTCTGATTTATAATCGTCAGCTTGACTTTCATAAGGTTCTAAGCTGGGTCAATTCGGTGCCACTTCAATAGATATACTTTATTTTTAGCTGAACCCTCTTATGATTGGATAATGCTAGCTTTAATAGGATCCTCAAATATATTTTCTAAAGAATACTCATATACATTTGTCAATAACATCAATTCAAAAATAAGTTTGATTATCATTAGAATGTTTAATATCTTTAAAAATATTAAAGGTAACTTATTTCTCTTGGACTCTAAGAATTAATTTTTCTTATTGAACATCTATTAAAGCTCCTCCAGTAATTAAAAATGGTCTTCCTAAGATAAGGGATACTTCAATATCTTCTTCCATGTCTAAAACAATAAAATCAATAGAAAAAATAAATTTGTTTATCTTTACCAAGACATCCTTCACTATACCCCTTGGATACTTAATGGATCTATCGGCTAGCTGAACAGTGATAGTGGCAAGCTTTGGTTCTCCTAGACCCAGCTTTCTAAAAATAGAGAAAGGTATGAGCTTAATACTTGCTCTTAAATCATATAAAATTTTGTCAAAACTATAATTACCAATAATACAAGAGATAGTAAATTTTTTTTGATCTTTTAGCTTCTATGGTAATTTATTTTGAAGTATTGTTGAGTATTCTTTATTTAAATTTACTATCTCATGCTTCTTCAGCTGCTTCTTATTGGTTATAATTTCTTTAAGAAACTTAACATACCTAGGTATTTGAGTAATAGCATCTACAAAAGAAATATTAATATATAAATTTTTAAAAATATTAAAAAAATTAAAAATTCCTTATTTGGATGCTATATTTGTCTCTCAGGAAATGATAGTGGTGGCTCATAGGGCTTCACATTTGGATCAGCAAATTTTATACCCAAAGACCATCCATCTGCTGGTTGTTTCAATGACTGACGAACTTTAGTTGGTTGTTTTGTAGTTTTTTCTTTAGTCTCTTTCTTCTGATATGGCTCTTTCAGCTCTTTAACATTTTTTAATGTGATAGCATTTCATTTGTTCCCTTTGATTAGTCTTCGTGTTGCTAGGCAAGGATCTCAGTAGTCTTCCAGAGATTATCTTGGCCATTTGACCTACCTGCATCTCCAAGTTCTAAATGGCTGCTGCTTGGTCCTGCCTAAGCTTGGTTTCCAAATTTTGTATGGCCACTTTTTGGTTTTGCATAAATTTTATCTTTAAATTTCTCATAGCTGCTTCTTGGTTCTTCATGAATTTAATCATCGGCTCCTCTATGTTAGGCTTCTTCTCAAATACTTGAAATCTTGAGGGTGGCGTTGTGCTGTATATTGATTGCTCCATAAAAAATTTGGATGCTGCCTCCATCCTTGATTGTATGTGCTAGAATAGGGATTATTTTGCTATGGCCTAAAAAAATTATTAACAAAGTTAGCTGTATTAGAAGCTTTAGCAAAAAGATTACCTGCCTGGCAGTCGCTTGCATCGTGTCCTCCTTCACATAGCTCCCAAGTGATGCTTTGTACATGCATAGCTACTCCCTTCATATTGTTGAGTTCAGCTCAAAGGGCTACAATCTCAGCTGATAAGGCTAAGATACTATCTACTCCATGCACAGCTGTTGGTCTTCTTGGCATCATGCGATTTATTTGCCACTGGCGACTATTTGATATCATCTCATCAATTAGATCAAAGGCTTCCTTCTCTATTTTATATTTAATGGTACCTCTTGCTGTTGCATCTATCATAGAATGATTAGTAGGAGATAAACCATTATAAAAAGTTCATCCCTGAAGCTAAACAGATAATTGATAATGTGGACATCTTCTCAATAGTTTCTTAAAGTGCTCCCAAGCCTCATACAGTGATTCTATCTCCATCTGCACAAAAGAAGTAATATCATTGCACATCTTTATAATTTTGGAAGGTGGAAAATACTTGGCCAAAAATTTTTGGCCTAGGGCATTTCAAGTAGTGATAGAACCTGCAAGAAGAGAATAAAGCCAACTTTTAGCTTTGTCATGTAAAAAATAATAAACATAACCTAATAGCATCATCCGACATCCTATTAATTTTAAAAGTATTACAAAGTTCAAGAAAATTAGAAATATGGATATTCAAATCATCATGAAGGTGTCCACTAAATTGGATAGTTGCTTGAATCATCTAGATTATCATCAATTTTATTTCAAAATTATATGCTCACACAAGTGGTCTCCTAATGCTCGAAGCTGCATCGACTACTAATGGTGTGATGTAATCATTTAATGGATGATGTGCCATTCGAATAACTTCTTGCCATCCTTGTGCCATCATATTTATTTTTGGATTGACTTTGTTAAATTTTTTGGTAGCTATATTTCTTTCTTGATTTAATCTTTGGATTGTCCTCTCTATTTTTGGGTCAAGAGGTACTAAGTTACTATGTGCAGTACGTATCATGCACTGAACATGTACCTAAAAATAAAATAAAAATTAAAATTAAAAAAAAAAATTTAAAGTAAAGTAAGGATCAAAATTTTAATATCATTTTAAGACACAATCCCTAGCAATGGCGCCAAAAAGTTGATGCATATAAATCTTTCGCTATGGTAAGTGCACCAATCGATCAAGTAATAAAATATATGAGTAGAGTATCATCCCTTGAAGATTAAAAATAAATATTAAAAAATACTCTCCTAAACTTTATTTAAAAAATTAATTTATAAGAAATAAAGAAAATAAAATAAATAAATAAATAATTAAGAAATTTGCAAGGAAATAAAGAGGATGTAGTTTTCAGGGTTGAATTCAAGAGTAGTAGGATACTAAGACAATCAGTTTACCAACTTAATCAATATAATATTTAAGTAATTATATAAATTAGATCAATTTTATTTCATATGATAGTGGAGTCTCGTAAGATATTCACTATACTTTGGTCCAAGCATAGCAAAACTATCAATATTTATTAACTACCTTTTAGTCCAAGTATAATTTAAATAAATATTGATATATTAATTTTTATGAAACTCTTTAATTAAATTATGCTGCATCCAAAGCACACTAAAATTACTGCATGCATAAGAACCTTAATCCAATTCAGATATAAGATATATGAATCAAGAAGCATTGATATAGATATATTTGGTCCGTATCATCTATGTCCCATAGAATAATTGGAAGATGGCTAATAATCTAAAAGTATTAAAAATAGATTTATATACTCTTCATAAGCAAAATATGAATCTAAAATTTAATTATACTAAATATTGCATCAAAAGAATGGCTACACCTTAGCCTTAGTAAAATAAATTTAGTTCATGATAAAAAAAATAAAAATAGTAAATAAAATAGAAGACATGAGAAATTCCAAATAGAGAATTTTGCCAATCGTTGTGCTTGGCATGGAGAAGTTGATGGAGGAGAACCGCTAGCGGATGTGTTAGATGTCGGAAGATGAATAAAAGAGAAAGAAGAAAGAAGGAAGAAGGGCTCTCTGATCACAGACTCTCCACTCTTTGTTCCCCAAAAATCTTGTTTCCAGACTCCTCTCAGAAACCTATTCTACTCTATGCTATTCTCTATTATTGCTCTACTATGCTTTGCTATGCCTCCCCTCTGCTCTTCAGCTGCAAGGGTTAAATAGGCTGAAGATGGTCTTTAGGTTGAAGTCCATTTGAACTAGGATTGAAACTCCTGGAATAGGTCAAATAGAAGTTATTTGTTGTTATACAAAAACTTGGATCTTCCCGGCCATCATATGGGCATTGAATAGATCAAAATCGACTGAAAATTCTCTCTTAAAATCCCAGATCATGTCGACTTTAATTTTGTCCATCAGATCAAAGTTAATGATCATTTTTCGATCATAAGATAGTGCTAAGAGGAGCCTAAGATGTTTAAATCAAACCCGAATGCTTCCCCCACTGTTGGATCCTAACCGGCTTGAACTGGACCGCACAATTGTGCATAATTAGCCTGAGTCTTCAAATTTTAACAAGAAATCATCTCGACTGTTCGACCGGGACCAACAACAGTCCAGAACATTGGATCGTGCCTTTCACCTATGTAGACCACCCATGGACCGATCCTTGTGTAGGCCACACCAATCATAACTCGCCATGCCATGCAAAATTGCCATAATACCCTATGCACTACCTATTTTGGGCGTGGACCCATTAAGGGTCCACTGTGCTCCATTCACTGTTCTGGTCCATGCTGGACTGGAGTGGGTTGACGGGCATGGGTTGGTTCGCATGTGCGCCGGTCTATAGATAGGCCTGATCGCTTTTCTGAGTAGGCTTTTGCTGAGCCAATTTTGACTGAACCGGCCAGCTACCTTTTTTTCTTTCTTTGAATCTTAATTTCATGGCCAATTGAAGTCCGATTTGTTTCAAATTATTTTCTTTTGAACTAGAAAATTGAGCTCTTCTTATTGGTGATTTTCTTTCCTACAAAAGATCAATAAAAATATTAATTTCTTAAAAATAAGATAAATTATTTTATAATATAATATTTTTATTAGTGTATTTATAACACTTATCAATCCAGCTCTTCCTTGAGGTATGTCTAATCTTTTGTCTTGTCAATTTGGTAACCTTCGTTGTGGTTTGTGTTAATTTCTTGTCATAGATTTCACAGTGAAGAGGCCTATGCCTTAGTTAATAAAAATATCTTTCAAGAAGAAGAGGTTGAGCTCTACCTCAAAGGGTGGGCCTTCAAAGAAGAGAATGATTCCAACTTCACCTCCCACTACTCCTGCTAGATTGGCAAGGACTTCTAGCATGGACCTGGTTGACAATGATGATTAGCAAGTTGTTGTTGCACTGCCCCTAAGGGCAGTGATGAACACATTAAATATATTTATAAAAATATTAATTTATTAATTAACTTATTTTTATTTTTTAAAAAATTAATATTTTATTTATATTTTATAGAAAAAAGATCATCGATGAAAAGATCTCAATTTATGGGTCAAAATAAAAAAAATTTAGAGTGAATCGGACTTAAAATGGACCCAGAACAAGGTTTCAAAGGAAAAAGGAAAAAAAAGAAAAAGAAAGATAAACCGGCCAGCCAGGCCCAGCACACTGAACCAGACCAACCACCTAGTCAGTCCAACACCATAGTGGATCAGCATAGCCCATGCACGACCCTTAGCATAGCTCGCCCGCACAAAGATCAAAGTAGCCCGCCATCATGCTCCCAGCCCAGTAACCCGCATGTGTGACATCACCATGACATCACAATCCACATAGTCTATTGGAGATGATTTTGAACTGTAGATCGGGCTTATACGCGATCTATGCATGCAGGAAGCGGGCGAAAGGCGTTGATGTGCCATCGAATGGTTGAGATGTGGTCTTCACTCGATCAGATGATAGGGAATGATGCCAGCTTTGATTCAACTTTCCTAGCCTTATTGTGCCATCCAATGGTCTGTAATCATGTCGGTGAAGATCCAATAGCTAGGAGAGTATTCTAATTTGATTAAGGAAAACCCAGCCCAATCTGATGATCCAAAAGCATTTGATTAGGCGATTTGATGGCTATAATTTAATATGAGTCCAGATGGAGCTACAAGCAGCATATTTTGACTAGATCTAGACTGTTTAAAGCTGTTGGGGATATAGTAGCTCCCACCAAAGTCTGGTGGACCGTTCAATTGTGGTGTGGTTTCGTCCGAAGTCATGGCAGTTATGTCTGAACCTTGAACTATTTTCCAGTTCTAACTTAGTCTGGGAGGGGTCGACCTTCAGATTTTGTCCACCAGATGAACTTCTCAACGGCAACCCCTGGTTCTCTCCTCATGACTATAGAATTTGTTAGGAACATTCTGGATCTTGATTGGCCAAATTCCTTTTCGATCGAACTCCCTTTAGCTGAATTTCTTAATTCTATCTTATGAATGGCAGCCAACCTTGAAAGCAACCGAATTCCTTCATCTTCTCCTGATAATGGCAAACCTAGTTAGCACATGTCATGTATGTCAATTGGATGAATTTGAATAGTAAAAGAACCTCATTGTCAATATAAGTTTGATCCCTAATTGAAAATAAGCAATAGCTACCCTACCAACAATGAACCTCAGTGCTCTCTCAAGCTGATCTTGAGTATCGATCGAGCCTCAAAAAGCAATAAGAGTGATACCAATGAGGAGTCCTAAGTCTCGATATTCACCTATCTCAACTATCACTAAATCTCGAATCTCTACTATGTCGGCCGAGCTTCTCTAAGAAATTCTGGCTATGGTCCTCAATGAAGAACCCACTATCCTCTTTCTGATCTCTAGCTTGAACGATCATACCCGCTCCCGGCCGACTTTAAAGATGGCCAAACTTCTCAAAGCTATCAAAGACAATAACCACAGAATCCAACTAACTACAAGACCATCCTATGCTACTTAGAAGCCGACTTCCAAGTTTGGCCAGTCCGATCCTAAGTTCCGTATGAGTAATCTACCCCCAAGCACAAAAGTCTCCAACCTTTCATCCAAACTCCAACAAATTAACTCCAGCCACCTACAAGTCATGATAAATGACAGCCCACACTTCGTAACAAATTTCACATGGCTTGAACAGCCTACTGATATTTTGTTATGACTATCATTATCATTCTATTACTGGCTTCGCCTATATAAGAAACCCTCTAGATATGTCTTCTAAAGAAAAAATAATGTTTTCCTTGCATAAGATCATTCGGATCCAATTGGATTTGAAAGAATATTTCAAAAAAAATTTTTCCTACAATCCTAATTAGATCTGAGACATCTCGGATCTGATCCTAAAGATCTAATATTAAGATTATAAATAAAATTAAATTTTATTTAATTTCATACCTTTGATTTTGGGTAATCAAATTACTCGACAATGATCCTGATTGATCCTGAGATTCTGGAAGGAGCCATGCACGTGCCTGGCCTCTATCAGTGTCCACTCAAGTAAGATCTGGAGGTCTTCTTCTTTCGAATCACCCTTTCAAAAATCAAATCTAGATTTGATCTTGAAGTTCTTCAAAAATACTTTGAAGAAGTAGCGATCATCTCTTTCAGTAGTGCTGCCTTCTTTCTGATCTGGGCACCTTTCTTTCTTGGATTGCACTTGAACCCATGCCCAACTTCTTTAGGCATGGAGAGGAGAGAGAGGATCAGGGCATGGAATAGAGGAGGATAGTCCTGTAGTGTGGTGAAAAGAAAAAGCACATAAACCCTAGGTGCAGATAGGGTTTAAATAGACCCTGCTGTGCCATGCAGTGCCACATCATCCCGGCCAATCAGAGGCCTTCATTCAATTAGATCTAAATTTGATTGATAGGATGATGTCATCTAATCCAATCAAATGAGAGTTCCTCAAAAATCCACATAGGTGGTGCCAACACTGGATAAACCAGAAGTCTTTGGTGCCTAAGTATTTAAACATATCAAAATACCCTAGAGGCCCATCTGTATGGGACTCCATCCCTTATCCACGTGGGGCGCATGCCTAGGGTGGCATGCACCCTCTCTCTTGCCTCTTTTAGTAGGGAGACAAAAGCCCCAGGTTCTCTCTTATAGGCACATGACACATGGCCCTATGTCCAAGTGTCAAGGGTCAACGATTGACCAATGTCCAAAACAAAAATTAGCAGGTGATAGGAATTGACAGGTGTTATCTTAAATCCATCTAATGAATTAAGATAATCCATTTCTAATTTGGACAAGCTCCAGTCAGACTAAGATAAGATTCCTGAGTGAGCCCAAATAAATTTAGCTCAATCGAGATGAACCAAAATAATTACAAAAGAAGAATATTAGGCTCAACATGTGCTAGCATAATTTTCTTGAACCTAATTGAATCTAATCCATTAATTGAACTAGGTTAGTCCAATTGATGACATCCAGATCCAAACTCTTATTTGTGTAATCCAGTTAGGTTTAGTTCTATATGGTAATGAGACATGTCATGATCTCTATCATCGACATCATCGAAATATCTTTTGATGGAGCAGAACTTTTCTGATTCATACAATTAGAATGATCGATTATCTAAATCATTCTAATTATTCTCAAAATCCATCAGTGACACCTAGCAATATATGGTGGCAACCCATCAGGACTAAAAGTGAACCTCTCAATGCAGCTACTTGTGTGATTGGGTTCTTCTATATTGAGCTCCGATTGGATTAGGATTAAGGTAAACTCGTCAAACCCAATATCTGTCATATGAATTAATTATTTGATTCGAGTCCAATGTGAAACCCTAATAAAAACTCTTTCTATCATCTTTACTCTACCATGGCCATGGACTTAAGGACTCAATCTCATGATTATTATAGGGTTGCTCCTCATCTACCGAGGTAGATAGATTTCTTATTGGTGCAATCCAATTTCTATAATGAACATGTTATAGCCAGCATACACCTCAGCATTTCGAATGGCTAGGAGACCAAGTTATGGTGTAGTCAAACTATAACATGCTCAAGATAAACTATCGATGCACCTCAGATCAAAGAACTAGACACACCACTGTAGCATCTAGTCAGTCATCGATAAGAAGGTAGACTTTCTTATGACCGCTCGAGGTGGTCATGCTCGGTGCTCTCATTCTCTAATGAGTATCTGAACTCTAGCTCCGGTGTCTCCATACCGTTGACTCAACATACATCTATCCTAAGAAAATGATCATATGCCAACCTTTCAGATTGATCACCATCCTTGTGATGATCCTATGGTCAGGAGCAGTTTATGAGTTAATTATGAAAATTCATGTCTTAAATTTTTAACTCTTTGAAAATATGAATTATCATTACCATTAACTCAAAGAATGTATCACAAACACTTCAAATAGATGCTGTGATAGAAAATAATTCATTTATTAATTTATAGTTAAAATTATAAAATTGTTCTTAGAAGTGTATTACAAGTGTTTAGCCAATCTAGCTTCTAGGGTACACATCTAACAAACTCTCATTTGATCTAAAGCCAATTGGTTACAAATCTAAGCCCCATCTTCTCAAGATGGACTTTGATCTTCTGTTGGCTCAATGGCTTTGTCAGCAGATCAGCCGCATTATCGACTCTCTCGACCTCGACGTATCCCTTCTTGAGGTAATCACGGATGAAGTGGTATCGCTACTCAATGTGCTTGAATTTTTGGTGATACCTTTGTTAGATATATGTGCCCTAGAAGCCAAAATTGGCTAACACTTGTAATACACTTCTAGGGGCAAAATTGTAATTTTGACTATAATTAATGAAATGGGTTATTTTCTATCACACATGTGTATTTAGTGTCTGTGATACATCCTTTGAGTTAATGGTAATGATAATTCATATTTTCAAGAGTTGAAAATTTAAGACATGAATAATCATTATTAACTCATAAACAGCTCTCGACCATAGGATCATCACGAGGATGGTGATTGATCTGGAAGGTTGGTGTACGATCGCTTCTCTTTAGTAGATGAGTCTTGAGTCTACGGTGTGGAGACACCGGAGCGAGAGTACAGGTACTCGTTAGAGAACGAGGGCACTGAGCGTGACCACCTCGAGTAGTCATTAGGGAGTCTACCTTCTCGTCAATGACTGACTCGATGCTGCAGTAGTGTGTCTGGTTCTTTGACCTGAGATGCATCGGCAGTTCACCTTGAGGGTGTTATAGTTTGACTACACCATTACTCGGTCTCCTAGCCATATGGAACCCTGAGGTGTATGTTGGCTATGAGCATGTTCATTGTAGGAACTGGATTGCATCAAGATGGGATCTATCTACCTCGGTGGTAGAGGAGTAGCCCTATGATGATCATGAGAATCAAGTCCAGAAGCCCATGGCCATGGCAGAGTGAAATAATAGAAAGAGTTTCTATTTAGATTTTCACATTGGACTCGAATCGAATGATTACATCATATGACAGAGACTAGGGTTTGACGAGTTCACCTTAACCCTAATCTGATCGGGGCTCAAGATAGAAGAACTTAATCACACAGGTAGCTGCACCAAGAGGTTCGCATTCAGCTCTGATGGGTTGCCACCATATACTGCTAGGTGTCACTGGTGGATTTTGGGAGCAATTAGAATGATTTAGATGATCGATCATTCTAGCTGTTCGAATCAGAAGAGTTCTGATCCATCGAAAGGAGTTTCGATGATGTCGATGATAGAGATCATGACATATCCCATTACCATACAGAACTGAACCTAACTGGGTCACACAAACAAGGGTTTGAATCTGGTGATCATCAATTGAACTGATCTAGTTCAATTGATCTGAATGAGATTCAATTAGGTTCAAGGAAATCGTGCTAGCACTCGATTGAACCTAACGTTCTTCTTTTACTATCATAAATAAGTTGTCCTGACTGAGCCAAAGGAGTTTGTGCTCAATCAGAGGCCTTCATATGGTCTGACTGGAGGTTGTCCAAGTCAGAATAGGTTGTCTTATTTGTAAGACATTACCTGCCATTTTTGGTCACCTGCCATTTCTTGTTCTTTGACTTTGGTCAAAAGTCTACCTTTGACTGGTCAAACGTTGACCATTGACCCTTTGACTTTTGACCACATGTCATGCACCTATTGGAGAGCTGGTGGGGGCTTGTCCCCCTGCCAGAACCTGGCAAGGAGAAGGGCGCACGCCAAGGGTGGCGTGAGCCCAAGTAGGAGGCGCCTAGGAGTCCTTGTTGGACAAGGACTCCACCTCCCTTTAGGATTCCAATTAGAGTTCTACTAAGAATCCAGTTTGACTGGTCTTAGGCGCCCTCTAAGGAGGAATCCAGGGGTCTCTATTCCAACCAATCAGATTTAGATCTGATTTCACAAAGGGTTGTGATTGGTTGAGAGGAAGAGGAGTTGGATCACAAGCTTAGGTCTATAAATAAGACCCTGCGCCCAACCCTAATTCCAAGTAAAGTGAATTCAATAGAGATTTCCCACGTCCAAGGCTGCCTCTCCCCTCCTTCTCCACGCCATACTCTCTTCTCCCCTTGCTCTCCACGTCCAAAAGTGTTTTGGACTTAGTTTGGTGCGATTCAGATCAAGGAAAGGCGATCAAAAGCAAGAAGGCTGCGCTGCTGCAAAAGGACGACTGCAGATCTTCAAAAGAGTTTTGAAGATCCTCCAGATCAGATCCAGATCTGATTTTTGGAGGTGTGATAGAGAAGAAGAGGATCTCCAGATCCAACCCGAGTGGATACCGGTAGAGGCCAGGCGCTTGCGTGGCTAAGATCCAGAACCTTCCGCTGCAATCAGGATCATCTACAGGGTAATAGGATTACCCAAATCAGGTAAATTAAATTTGATTTAATTTATCTTATTTTATTTTATTTATTAAAATAATAAGAATCAGATCTGAAACATATATCAAGATCTGATTAAGATCAAGAGAAAAATTTTTGAAATATATCTCTTGATCTAATCAGATCTGGAACGAACCTGGACCGGGAAATCAGGATTTCCCTTCAACTGGTATCAGAGCCATGGTTCTAAAATTGTTTAGATCTGATTTTAATTTTATTTTAATTAAAAATAACGTGATTTCAGATGTCACATGAGATGTGATCAGATCTGAAATCAGAAAAAATTAAAATTAAATGATTTGGATCTAAGAACATGAAGATATGCATGACTAGTTCTAGAATAGAATAGTTCTATAGAATAGTTTTGCATGTCTTTGATTTAATCTGATTAAATCATATTTTAGATCTTCTTATTTACTATTTTTCTGATATTATAAGTGTTATAATAACATCTGATAAACAGCAAATAAAAATTATTTAATTTTAAATATCATATGAGATATGATAGATGCATGTCTAGACTAGTTGTAGAATAGTTCTACATAATTGTCTAGATTAGAATTTATTTTGATTAGATCAATTTAAATCTAATTTTTTAGATTATTATGAGATAATTTAGATCTGAAAACATGCATGATTATGATACATGAGATGTATGCAAAATATGCCATGATTAGATCTAATTTGTATATGAGATATATGATATAGATCTATAACTGTTTTGTAGTATTGACATGTTCCTGATTAAGGCGTTCCTCTTGGCCGTCCGGTCATAAGAACGAAGAAGGGTTTAAAGGCCCTCTCTTCCCATTCGATGGGGTGTTCTTATGATGTGTAGGGGTGCTGCGTGTTCGTCCTTAATCAGAAACCCAAAACTTACTTTCTGCAAAACCCTAGATCCTGAAACCCTAGGATTTATTGTGCATATTTTGTTTATGAACCCTACTTAATTAAGAATTAAGTTTATGGAATATTAATTAGGTCTAAAATTGAGAATTTCAGATCTAAGACATATTCATAATACTGGGTTCGGGCTTGGGTAGCTCAATTAGGTCTAAGCGGTTGATCAAACCGAATCAAGAGTTGGTTAGATGGGATCAACAATGCTTAAATTGACCAGCCTAATAGGATTAAGTCTGGGTCAAGATCGAGTCACGATCAAGCAAGACCTAATTAGGCTCAGAGGTTAGAGTCTGGATTGTAGGCTAACCCAATTGGTTCTGACTCAACAATTTGGTGTCTAAGGTAAGTTTGGCACATACGACCGACTGGTTTTTAATTGGAAGCTACTCGACCTGAATGCGTTCTTGTACGAGTTAATGGCATATTCCTTCCACCGGTCTCACTTACCTGGCCATATCTGTTGACACAGTTCTGATCTGAGGTGGTCAATAATCCGAGCTAACCCATGCCACTAGGTTAGTCATAATTGTTATGACTAAGCCAAGTCTAGTTTAATGAGACCTGAATCAATTCTCCCTAAGAAAAGATTAAGTCTGAGGTCTTCCACCATTGTAGATGTGCGGGCCCTTCCCGGGGTTGATTGTTCTCGGCTGGATACAGTGGCTCAGTTGCACCGGGAAGATGCAACCATGTCTATTAGGCATTGGATGCTATGGGCTGGAGGATGAGTTGGGCTCAATATTCTGGATACGGTGAGAGACTCAATTAGGAACCCAGTCTATGCAAATGGTGGGTCTGACTTAACTAAGGAGTGGATCAATATTCCGGATACGGTGAGATTCATGAATTAGAGACCAAGTTTGGGTGCACCATGATTAGAGAATCATTGAACAAGAGTTGTTCACTCATTGGCTAACCCATCACCAATAACTGTTAGGTGAGGTGATGAGTCAGTTGGTGAGACCGCACCACCCACTAGAAATCATTAATCGTGGAGATTTTCGCATCTCTACAGAGGGAGTGTAGGGATCCGAGAAAATAGTGGGAGCTAATTTGTTTAAAAATAAAATCCCTAAACAAATTGGTCAAGTCAAAATTACAGTATCTAACTAGAATCTTTGACTCTCTACAGGAAAATGTCTGCGTCCAACCCATTGGCACGTATCCTGGACACACATAGACTGACTGGACCCAATTATAAAGATTGGCTCAGGAACTACAAAATTGTTTTGGGTTCAGAGAAGTTAACCCATGTTTTGGACCAGGACCCTCCCACCTTACCAGCCCGTCCATCCACTTGAACAGAGAGCGTCTCTGGAAAAATGGATAGACGAAGATAATAAGGCCAGATATTACATGTTGGGCTCGATGTCTGATGAGCTCCAGCGCCAACATGAAGATATCGGGACTGCTCGCCAAATGTTGGCTCACCTGCAGGAGATGTTTGGTGAACAGAGTCGCGCAGCCAAATATCAAGTCACGAAATGACTTTTTAAGGCTAAGATGCGTGATGGGCAGTCAGTCCAAGATCACTGTCTGACAATGATCAAGGACATGGAAGAGCTTGAGAAGCTCGGTGTGAAGTTGGACTTGGACCTCTGCAGAACGATATTATTCTGCAATCCTTGACTGATGCATATGGGCAATTCATCATGAATTACCACATGCATAAACTTCAAAATTCCTTGGCCGAATTAATGAATATGCTGGTTACCGCTGAGCTTTCTATGAAAGGTTCTAAAGGCTCAGTTCTTGCTATGGAACGGACTTCTTCCAAAAGAAAGTCTTATGGAAAGAAAAAGAAGTCTGTGAAAAAGCAAAAGGTGGAAGGATCAAAGAAGAAGAAGGCAGAACCGAAGAAGAAAGGCCGATGGCAAAGGAAAGTGTTTCCATTGCAACAGCGACGGCCATTGGAAGCGGAACTGCCCTACTTACCTGGCCACCCTGAAGAACAAGAAGGAAGGTCCTTCTGGAGGTATGCTCGTTATTGAGTCTAACCTTACGGTTTCTTCTGCATCCAGTTGGGTGCTTGACTCTGGTTCTAGTGCTCATCTGTGCACTTCTATGCAGGGTCTTGAGGATAGCAGGAGGCTGAGGGATGGAGACATGATCCTACGCATCGGTAATGGAGCAAGAGTTGCTGCAGTAGCCGTGGGAACATACCCTCTTCGATTACCATCTGGTTTAGACTTAGTTTTGAAAAGACTGTTATTATGTGCCTGCAGCTAGCAGGAATTTGATTTCTGTTTCATGCTTAGCACAAGAAGGTTATGTGATCACCTTCTTTAAGGACCATTGTAACATTCTTTATGAAAGAAATAAAATTGCAAATGGTTTCCTTATTAATGGTCTTTATCAGCTACATATTGATGTACCTATTCTAACTATCGAGCAAAACGTGAATGCCAAACGACCTAGGGATAGTCCAAACGACAGATATCTATGGCACCTGAGATTAGGTCATATAGCAGAAGATAGGATCAACAAATTGGAGAAAAATGGGCTATTGAGTCCATTGACTTTTGAGTCATATCCAACTTGTGAATCTTGTCTTCAAGGCAAAATGACTAAACTCCCTTTTGTTGGACATGGGGAGAGGGCCACAGATCTCCTTGCCCTAGTACATACTGATGTGTGCGGCCCATTTGATGTGCCGGCTAGAGGCAATTTTGTCTACTTCATTACCTTTACCGATGATCTGTCTAGGTATGGGTATGTGTATCTTATGAGACACAAGTCTGAAGCTTTTGAAAAGTTCAAAGAATTCAGACATGAAGTAGAAAAACAAACTGGAAAAACCCATTAAGGTTCTTCGATCAGATCGAGGAGGTGAATACCTTAGCCGGGAATTCCTAGACTATCTTAAGGAAAATGGCATAGTCTCTCAATGGACTCCACCAGGAACACCTCAACTCAACGGGGTTTCAGAATGGAGAAATCGGACTCTATTGGATATGGTTCGATCCATGATGAGCTTCACAGACCTCCCTGATTTTCTTTGGGGACACTCATTGTTAACTTCAATCTTATCTACTGAATAGGGTTCCCTCTAAAACCGTTCCTACCACACCGTATGAGATATGGCACGGTAAGAAACCAAGTCTGAGTCATCTCAGAATTTGGGGTTGTCCGGCTCATGTCAAAAGACAACAAGCGGACAAGTTAGAGTTTAGGTCCTTTAGAGCTCGATTCATAGGATATCCTAAAGAGTCATTAGGATACTATTTCTACATTCCAGAAGACCACAATGTGATTGTGAGTCGACATGCCATCTTTCTTGAAAAATAGTTTATTCAAGATAGCGGCATTGGAAAGCAGATTAAGCTTGATGAGAAAGTCTCACAAGCAGAACGAGCTAAGGACCAAGTTGGAACCAAATCAGGTTGAGCCAATAAGAACACTACCTCCTCCACCTCGTAGATCGGAAAGAGTTTCCCGTCCCCCTGAAAGATACTTAGGTATTATTTCAGAGGAAGTAGAGGAAAATGTTCCTCGTAGGTAATGGTGCTCATGGTGATGATCCCAAAACCTACAACGAGGCGATATCAGATATCGACTCCGAGAAATGGCTAGAGGCAATGCAGTCAGAAATTGACTCGATGCACTCAAACCAAGTCTGGACCTTGGTAGATCCACCAGAAGGTATAGTACCTATTGGGTGTAAATGGATCTTCAAGAGAAAGATTGGTGCAGATGGGAATGTGGAGACATTCAAGGCTAGACTAGTGGCAAAAGGTTATAGTCAACGCGAAGGCATTGACTATCAGGATACCTTTTCCCAGTGGCTATGCTAAAATCCATCCGCACATTGCTTGCTGTTGCAGCCTATTTCGATTATGAAATATGGCAAATGGACGTGAAAACGGCATTCCTTAAATGGATATCTTGAGGAAGATATCTATATGGAACAGCCGCTAGGTTTCACATCCAGTGATACTGATCACAAGGTTTGCAAGCTGCAAAGGTCCATATATGGACTTAAGCAAGCATCTCGGAGCTGGAACACTCGTTTCAATGATGTGATCAAAAAGTTTGGTTTCATCAAAAATGAAGAGGAACCATGTGTTTTCAAAAGGGTCAGTGGGAGCGCTGTTGTCTTCCTCGTATTGTACGTGGATGACATCCTCCTTATTGGGAATGATATTCCCATGTTGACATCAGTCAAAATGTGGTTGTCCAAGGAATTCTCCATGAAAGACCTAGGTGAAGCATCCTTTATTCTAGGAATTAAGGTCTATAGGGATAGACCGAATAGGATGCTAGGACTTTCACAGAAGATGTACATAGAGGAAGTACTAAAGAGGTTTAGTATGGAAAACTCTAAGAGGGGATTAATACCCTTCAGACATGGTATTCATCTTTCCAAGAAGATGTGCCCCAGCACACCTGAGGAAATAGAACGCATGAGCAAGATCCCTTATGCTTCTGCAATAGGGAGCCTCATGTATGCCATGCTATGTACACGACCTGATATAGCCCATGCTGTGAGTGTCACAAGCAGATATCAGTCAAATCCAGGTGAAGAACACTGGACTTCTGTGAAATGTATCCTTAAGTACTTGAGAAGAACTAAGGATATGATGTTGGTCTTTGGTAACGGAGAACTCCAAGTCCAGGGATACACAGACTCGGACTTTCATGTCCGATATAGATGATCGAAAGTCGACATCTGAAAGTCTGTTTGTGTGCAATGGTGGTGTTGTCAGCTGGAAGAGTTCCAAGCAAACGGTGATACCATCTCATCCACGATTACCTTGAGAAAGGTTACGTCGAGGTCAAGAGAGTCAACTCCACAGATAATGTGGCAGACCCACTTACAAAGCCGTTGGGCCAGCAGAAGATCGAAGCCCACCTTGAGAAGATGGGACTTAGACTTGTAGCCAATTGGCTTTAGGACAAGTGGGAGATTGTTAGATATATGTGCCCTAGAAGCCAGAATTGGCTGACACTTGTAATACACTTCTAGGGGCAAAATTATAATTTTGACTATAATCAATAAAATGGGTTATTTTCTATCACATATGTGTATTTAGTGTCTGTGATACATCCTTTGAGTTAATGGTAATGATAATTCATATTTTCAAGAGTTGAAAATTTAAGACATGAATAATCATTATTAACTCATAAAATGCTCCCGACCATAGGATCATCACGAGGATGGTGATTGATCCGGAAGGTTGGTGTACAATCGCTTCTCTTTAGTAGATGAGTCTTGAGTCTACGGTGTGGAGACACCGGAGCGAGAGTACAGGTACTCGTTAGAGAACGAGGGCACTGAGCGTGACCACCTCGAGTAGTCATTAGGGAAGTCTACCTTCTCGTCAATGACTGACTCGATGCTGCAGTAGTGTGTCTGGTTCTTTGACCTGAGATGCATCGGCAGTTCACCTTGAGGGTGTTATAGTTTGACTACACCATTACTCGGTCTCCTAGCCATATGGAACCCTGAGGTGTATGTTGGCTATAGCATGTTCATTGTAGGAACTGGATTGCATCAAGATGGAATCTATCTACCTCGGTGGTAGAGGAGCAGCCCTATGATGATCATGAGAATCAAGTCCAGAAGCCCATGGCCATGGCAGAGTGAAATAATAGAAAGAGTTTCTATTTAGATTTTCACATTGGACTCGAATCGAATGATTACATCATATGACAGAGACTAGGGTTTGACGAGTTCACCTTAACCCTAATCTGATCGGGGCTCAAGATAGAAGAACTTAATCACACAGGTAGCTGCACCAAGAGGTTCGCATTCAGCTCTGATGGGTTGCCACCATATACTGCTAGGTGTCACTGGTGGATTTTGGGAGCAATTAGAATGATTTAGATGATCGATCATTCTAGCTGTTCGAATCAGAAGAGTTCTGATCCATCGAAAGGAGTTTCGATGATGTCGATGATAGAGATCATGACATATCCCATTACCATACAGAACTGAACCTAACTGGGTCACACAAACAAGGGTTTGAATCTGGTGATCATCAATTGAACTGATCTAGTTCAATTGATCTGAATGAGATTCAATTAGGTTCAAGGAAATCGTGCTAGCACTCGATTGAACCTAACGTTCTTCTTTTACTATCATAAATAAGTTGTCCTGACTGAGCCAAAGGAGTTTGTGCTCAATCAGAGGCCTTCATATGGTCTGACTGGAGGTTGTCCAAGTCAGAAAAGGTTGTCTTATTTTGTAAGACATTACCTGCCATTTTTGGTCACCTGCCATTTCTTGTTCTTTGACTTTGGTCAAAAGTCTACCTTTGACTGGTCAAACGTTGACCATTGACACTTTGACTTTTGACCACATGTCATGCACCTATTGGAGAGCTGGTGGGGGCTTGTCCCCCTGCCAGAACCTGGCAAGGAGAAGGGCGCACGCCAAGGGTGGCGTGAGCCCAAGTTGGAGGCGCCTAGGAGTCCTTGTTGGACAAGGACTCCATCTCCCTTTTTGGATTCCAATTAGAGTTCTTCTAAGAATCCAGTTTGACTGGTCTTAGGCGCCCTCTAAGGAGGAATCCAGGGGTCTCTATTCCAACCAATCAGATTTAGATCTGATTTCACAAAGGGTTGTGATTGGTTGGAGGAAGAGGAGTTGGATCACAAGCTAGTCTATAAATAAGACCCTGCGCCCAACCCAATTCCAAGTAAAGTGAATTCAATAGAGATTTCCCACATGCCCCAAGGCTGCCTCTCCCCTCCTTCTCCATGCCATAACTCTCTTCTCCCCTTGCTCTCCACGTCCAAAAGGGTTTTGGATTTAGGTTTGGTGCGATTCAGATCAAGGAAAGGCGATCAAAAGCAAGAAGGCTGCGCTGCTGCAAAAGGACGACTGCAGATCTTCAAAAGAGTTTTGAAGATCCTCCAGATCAGATCCAGATCTAATTTTTGGAGGTGTGATAGAGAAGAAGAGGATCTCCAGATCCAACCCGAGTGGATATCGGTAGAGGCCAGGAGCTTGCGTGGCTAAGATCCAGAACCTTCCGCTGCAATCAGGATCATCTACAGGGTAATAGGATTACCCAAATCAGGTAAATTAAATTAGATTTAATTTATCTTATTTTATTTTATTTATTAAAATAATAAGAATCAGATCTGAAATATATCAAGATCTGATTAAGATCAAGAGAAAAATTTTTGAAATATATCTCTTGATCTAATCAGATCTGGACGAACCTGGACCGGGAAATCAGGATTTCCCTTCAACCTTGTCTCCTTAGCTAGGGCTATGATGCCATTATTGTTGCAGTATAGAGGGACGGCATCTGATGGCATCACTCCGAGCTCTATGGCGAACTTCTTGTACTAGAATGCCTCCTTCATAACCTTCGATGTAGCGATGTACTCTGCTTCCATAGTGGAGTTTGCTATCACTGTCTGCTTCGAACTCTTTCAACTAACAGCTCCATCGTTACAAATAAACAAACTTCCAGATGTTGACTTTCAATCATCTATGTCTAATATAAAATCTGAGTCTGTATACTTCTAGACCTGGAGTTCTCCATTATCAAAGATTAGAAATATATCCTTAGTCTTTCTCAAGTACCTAAGGGTACATTTTAGAAAAGTCTAGTGCCCTTCATCTGGATTTGACCGATACCTGCTTGTGACATTTATAGCATGGATAATATCAGATCGTGTACATAACATGGCATACATGAGGCTCCCTATTATTGAAGCATAAGGGATCTTGCTCATGTGTTCAATCTCCTCAGATGTGCTAGGATACATCTTCTTGGAGAGATGAATGCCATGTCTGAAGGGTACTAAACCCCTCTTAGAGTTTTTCATATTAAACCTCTTTAGCACCTCCTCTATGTACATTTTATGTGAGAGACCCAGCATCCTATTCTATCTATCCCTATAGACCTTAATTTTCAGAACAAAAGATGTCACTCCTAGATCTTTCATAGAGAACTTCTTGGACAATCGTATTTTGACTGTAGTCAACATGGGAATATCATTTTCAGTTAGGAGGATGTCATCCACATATAGTACGAGGAACATAACACAGCTTCCACTGATCTTTTTGAAAATACAGGGCTCCTTATTTTTGTTGAATCCAAATGATTTGATTACATCATTAAAATAAGCATTCCTACTTCGAGATGCTTGCTTAAGTCCATATATGGATCTTTGCAGTCTGCATACCTTGTGATCATTATCACTGGATGTGAAATCTAGCGGCTATTCCATATAAATATCTTCCTCAAGATATCCATTTAAGAATGTTGTTTTCACGTCCATCTACCATATTTTCTAATCGAAATAGACTACAACAGCAAGCAATGTGTGGATGGATTTAAGCATGGCTACTGATGAAAAAGTATCCAGATAGTCAATGCCTTCACACTGACTATACCCTTTCTCTATGAGCCTTGCTTTGAATGTCTCTATATTTCCATCGACCCCTATCTTTCTCTTGAAGATCCATTTATACCTAATAGGTACTATACCTTCAGATGGATCTACCAAGGTCTAGACTTAGTTTGAATGCATTGAGTCAATCTCTATCCTCACTATCTCTAACCATTTCTTGGAGTTGATATCTGATATTGCCTCATCATAAGTTTTGGAATCATTACCATGAACCCCATTTTCTATGAGGAACATCTTCTCTACGTCTTCTGATATAGTACCTAAGTATCTTTCAGGAAGATAAAAAATTCTACTTGATCTATGAGGTGGAGGAGGTAGTGTTTGGGTTGGTTCAATCTGATTGAATTTCATAGGTTCCTTAGCTCATTTCTCATCGGAGACTTTCTCCTCGAGTCTAATCTGCCTTTCGATGCCACCATCTTGAATAAACTATTTTTCAAGAAAGATGGCATGTTGACTCACAATCACATTATGATCTTTGGGGAGATAGAAATAATATCATAATGACTCTTTAGGATATCCAATAAATCAAGCTCTAAAGGATCTAAACTCTAATTTATCTTACTATTATCTCTTGACATGGGCCGAATAACCATAAATTTTGAGATGACTCAGACTTAATTTCTTACCATGCCATATCTCATACGATGTGGTAGAAACGATCTTAGAGAAAATTCTATTCAGTAAATATATAATGGTCATTAGACTATGTTCCTAAAGAAACTCAGGAAGGTCCGTGAAAGTCATCATGGATCGGACCATATCTAATAGGGTCTGATTTCTCCGTTCTGAAATCTCATTGAGTTGAGACGTTCCAGGTGGAGTCCATTGAGAGACTACGCCATTATCCTTAAGATAGTCTACGAATTTTCGACTAAAGTATTCATCTCCTTGATCTAATCAAATAACTTTAATGGACTTTTCTATTGATTTTTTTACTTTGAGTTTGAATTTTTTGAACTTTTCAAAAGCTTCAAACTTGTGTCGTATCAAATACACATATTCGTATCAAAATAAATCATCGATAAAGATGATGAAGTAGACATAATTATTCCTGGCTGGCACATCAAATGGGCTGCATACGTCAGTATGTACTAGGATAAGTAGGTCTATGGCCCTTTCCCCATATCCTATAAAAGGAAGCTTGGTCATTTTGCCATGAAGGCATGATTCATAAATCGGATATGACTTGAAAGTCAATGAACTCAATAGCCTGGATTTCTCTAATTTATTAATCCTATTTTTGGCTATATGATCTAGCCTAAGGTGCCAAAGATATCTATCATTTAGACTATCCCTAGGTCATTTTGATCCTATGGCATTCACGTTTTGCTCGATATTAAAAATAGAAACATCAATATGTAACTGATAGAGATCATTTATAAGAAAACCACTTGCAATTTTATTTCTTTCATAAAGAATATTACAATGATCCTTAAGAAAAATAATTACATAGCCTTCTTGTGCTAAACATGAAATAAAAATCAAATTTTTATTTACTGCAGGCACATAAAAATAGTCCCTAAGAACTAAATCTAATCCTGATCGTAATCGCAGAGGATAGGTTCCCACGGCTACAACAGCAACTCTTGCTTCGTTCCTAATATGTAGGATCATCTCACCATCCCTCAGCCTCCTGCTATCCTCATGATCCTACATAGAAGTACATAAGTGAGCACTAGAACCAGAGTCAAGCATCCAACTGGATGTAGAAGAAATCGTAAGATTAGATTTTATAACGAGCGTACCTCTAGAAGGACCTGCCTCGTTCTTGTTCTTCAGGTTGGCCAAGTACAAAGGATAGTTCCACTTTCAATGGTCGTCAATGTTGCAATGAAAATATTTTTCTTTATCAACAGCCTTCTTCTTCGACTCTGCCTTCTTCTTCTTCCCACCATTTACCTTCTGCTTCTTTATGGACTTTTTCTTCTTTTCAAAAGACTTTCTCTTGAAAGAAGTCCACTCCACAGCAAGTACTGAGCCTTTAGAATCTTTCATAGAAAGCTCAGTAGTAATAAGCATATTCATGAGTTTAGTTAGAATATTCTGAAGTTTATGCATATGGTAGTTCATGATGAACTGCCCATACGCATCAGTCAAGGATTGCAGAATTATATCAATTTGTAGATCCTAATCTAAGTTAACACCGAGCTTCTCAAGCTCTTCTAAGTCCTTGATCATCATCAGACAATGATCTTAGACCGACTGTCCATCATGCATCTGAGTCTTAAACAGTCTTTTAATGACTTGATATTTGGCTGCATGACTCTGTTCACCAAATAACTCTTATAGATGAGCCAATATTTCGTGGCTAGTCTTAATATCTTCATGTTGGCGCTGGAGCTCATCTGACATCAAGCCCAACATATAATACCTGACTTTGTTATCTTCATCCATCCACTTCTCAAGAGATGCTTTCTGATCAGCGAATGGATGGATTGGTAAGGTGGGAGAATCTTGTTCTAACAAATGGTCAACTTCTTGAAATCTAAACTAATTTTGAAGTTTTGAAGCTAATCCTTGTAGTTGGATCTGGTCAGTATATGGATGTCCAGGATGCGGGCTAGTGGGTTGGATGCAGACATCTTCCTATAGAGAGTTAAAATTTCTAGTTAGATTTTGTAATTAAACTTAATCAATTTATTTAGAGATTTTATTTTTAAATAAATTAGGCTTTCACTATTTTCTTGGATTCCATATTTTCTTAGTAGAGATGCAAAAATCTCTATGATAATAGATTTCTAGTGGATGGTGCGATCCCACCGACTGGCTCATCACCTCACCTAATAATTATTGGTGATGGGTCAACCGATAAGTGGATAACTCGTATCTAATGATTCTCTAATCATGGTGCATCCAAACTTGATCTCTAATTCATGAATCTCATCATGTTCGAAATATTGATCCACTCCTTAGTTAAGTTAGACCCACCATTTGCATGAATTGGATTCTTGATTGGATCCCTCACCATATTCGAATATTGAGCCCAACCCATCCTCCAACCCATAGCATCCAATGCCTAATAGACATGGTTGTGTCTTTCTAGTGCAATCGAACCACTGTATCTAGTCGAGAATAATCAACCCCGGGAAGGGCCCGCACATCTACAATGGTGGAAGACCTTAGACTTAATTTTTTTTAGAAAAAATTAATTTAAATCTCTTTAAACTTGACTTGACTTAGTCATAATAATTATGACTAACCTAGTGGTATGGGTTGGCTCGAATTGTTAGCCACCTCAAATTAGAATTGGGTCGATACAAATGATCAGATAAGTGAGACCGGTGGAAGAGATATGGCATTAACTTGATAAGAATGCATTCAGATTGAGTAGCTCTCAATTAAAAGCTAGTCGATCGTATCTGCCAGATTTACTTTAGACACTAAATTATTAAATTAGAATCAATTGGGTTAGCCTACAATCCAAGCGTGAATCATGAAGCCAAATTAGGTCTTGACTTGATTGAGTCACATCTCAATATGATTCAATCTTGATCCAGACTTAATCCTATTAAGCTGGTTAGAACTAAGCTTTCTTTGATCCCACCTAACCATCTCTTGATTAAGTTTGATCAACCGCTAGACCTAATTGAGCTACCCAAGTTTGAACCCAATTTTATGAATATATCTTAGATCTGAAAATTCATAATTTTTAGATCTAATTAATTTTATAATCTTAATTTTTAATTAAGTTTTGGATTCATTAATAAGACATGTAATAAAATCCTAGGATTTCATGATCTAAAATTTTATAGAAAAATAAGTTTTGATTTTTTTATTAAGAACGAACGCGTAGTACCCCTACACATCATAAGAACACCCCATCGAATGGAAGGAGTGGGTCTTTAAACTCTACTTTATTCTTATGACCGGATGGTCAAGAAGAACGTCTTAATCAGAAATATAATTTTTACTACAAAATTAGTTAGATCTAAATCATATATCACATATATAATTAATGTTCTAACTTATACATATTTTGCATACATCTCATGTATCATAAGTCAATCAATCATGCATACTTATAGATCTAAAATATTATATATTAAATCTAAAAAATAAAATTTTAAATTTGATCATATCAAAAATAAAACTATTCTACATATTTTATAGAACTATTCCATAACTAATCTAAGCATGCATCTTTCATATATCATATGAATAAAATAAAAATTAAAAATTTTATTTTTTATTTTTTATATCTGATTACAATAATTATAACATTAAAAAAATAGAAATAAATTAGATCTAAAATTATATTTAATTAATTTAATAATATGATTATACTAAACTATACATAGAACTATTCTATTCCTAGTCTAGTCATGCATCTCATATATTATAGATCTAAATCATAAAATTTTTAATTTTTTTGATTTTAGATCTAATCACATCTGATGTGATATCTAAAATTTTTTAATATTAAATAATAAATAAAATTAAATTAGATCTAAAATAGAGCTGATGAACTGCCAACCTAGCTCTAATATCAGTTGAAGGAAAAATTCTATTTTTCTTACACAGGATCATTCAGATCTGATGGATCTGAAGAAATATTTTAATTTTTTTTCTATGATCCTAATCAAATATGAGACATCTCAAATTTCATCCTAAAGATCTGATATTAAGATTAAAAATAAAATTAAATCTGATTTAATTTCATACCTTTGATTTTGGGTAATCAAATTACCCTATGATGATCCTGAGGTTTTGGAAGGATCCACGCACGTGCTTGGCCTCTATCGGTGTCCACTCAAGTAGGATCTAGAGGTCTTCTCACTTCTAAATTATTTTTTCAAAAATTAGATTTGGATCTGATCTTGAAGTTCTTCAAAAATACTTTGAGGAAGCAATGATCATCTCTTTCAGTTGCGTTGCTTTCTTCCTGATCTGGGTGCCTTTCTTCCTTGGATTGCACTTGAACCCATGCCCAACTCCTTTGGATATGGAGAGGAGAGAGAGAAGATCAGAGGGAGGCATGGAATAGAGGAGGGCAGCCTTGCGACTTGGTGAAAAGAAAAAGCACATAAACCCTAGGTGCAGACAGGATTTAAATAGATCCTGCTGCGCCATGTAGTGTCATATCATCTCGGCCAATCAGAGGCCTTCATTCAATCAGATCTAAAACTAATTGATGGGATGATATCATCTAATCCAATCAGATGAGAGTCCCTCAAAAATTCATATAGGTGGCGCTAACACTGGATAAACCAGAAGTCTTTGGCGCTTAAGTGTTTAAATATATCAAAATACCTTAGAGTCCCATCTGTATGGGACTCCATCCCTCATCCACATCGGCTGCACGTCTAGGATGGCATGTGCCCTCTCTCTTTCCCCTTTTCGTAAGGGGATAAGAGCCCCAGGTCCTCTCCTATAGGCGCATGAAACATGGTCCTATGTTCAAGTGTCCAGGGTCAATTATTGACCAATATCCAAAATAGGAATTAGCAGGTGATAGGAATTGGCAGGTATTATCTTAAATCCATCTAATGAATTAAGATAATCTATTTTTGATCTAGAAAAGCTTCAGTCACACTAAGACAAGGTTTCTATGTGAGCCCAAATAAATTTGGCTCAGTCAAGATGAACCAAAATGATTACAAAAGGAGAATATTAGGCTCAATCGTGTGCTAGCATGATTTTCTTGAACCTAATTGGATCTAATCCAAATCAAATAAATTGGATTAGTCTAATTGATAACATCTAGATCCAAACTCTTATTTGTGTGATCTGGTTAGGTTTAGTTCCATATGGTAATGAGACATGTTGCGATCTCTATCATCGACATCATCGAAATACCTTTCGATGGATCAGAATTTTTTTGATTCATACAATTAGAATGATCGATCATCTAAATCATTCTAATTGCTTCTAAAATCCACTAGTGACATCTAGCAGTATATGGTGGCAATCCATTAGGACTAAAAGTGAACCTCTCGGTGTAGCTACCTGTATGATTAGGTTCTTCTATCTTGAGCCCCGATTGGATTAGGATAAAGGTGAACTCTTCAAACCCAATATCCATCATATGAATTAATCATTCGATTCGAGTCCTATGTGAAACCCTAGTAGAAACTCTTTCTATCATCTTCACTCAGCCATGGCCATGGGTTTAAGAACTCAATCTCATGATTATCATAGGGCTGCTCCTCATCTATCAAGATAGATACATCTCCTTATTGGTGCAATCCAATTTCTATAATGAACATGCTATAGCCAACATATACCTCAGGATTTCGAATGACTAGGAGATCGAGTTATGGTGTAGTCAAACTATAACACCCTCAAGGTAAACTATCGATGCATCTCAGGTCAAAGAACCATACACACCACTGTAGCATTGAGTCAGTCATCGATGAGAAGTTAGACTTTCTTATGATTGCTCGAGGTGATCACGCTCAGTGCCCTCGTTCTCTAATGAGTACCTGTACTCTCACTCTGATGTCTTCACACCATAGACTCAAGATACATCTATCCTAAGAAAGTGATCATACATCAATCTTCTAGATTGATCACCATCCTCATGATGATCCTACAATCGGAAGTAATTTATTAGTTAATTATGAAAATTCATGTCTTAAATTTTCAACTTCTTGAAAATATGAATTATCATTACCATTAACTCAAAGGATATATCACAGACATTTTAAACACACACCATGATAGAAAATAATCTATTTATTAATTTATAATCAAAATTATAAAATTATCCTTAGAAGTGTATTACAAGTGTTTAGCCAATCTAGCTTCTAGGGCACACATCTAACATCTTCTCTAAGCACTAAGCTCTTCTCTCTTAATTCTCTTGAGTACTCCATTCTTGTTGGTCAGAAAACTAACTTGGGTTGGAGGGTCCTACTAGAGATATCCACCTCTAGTTTAGACTTCATCTTGTAGGTCTAGTTGGCAGCCACGTCTTTTCCAGCTCCAGCGAACTCCAGCATCAGCATCGTTTCCTGCACCAACAGAATTGGCACTGAAGGAAGGGATGCTGAGTCCTTGTTCTTAAAGGAGTATCCAATCGAGTTCATCTTCTTCCTCACTTTTACTCTATTTTCTTCTGATCTCTCCTCGTTCCAGTAAGATGCCACCTAGGAAAGCTTCAACCTAGTGACCCACCACTTATGCCGTCCGATCCAACCAAGATCAGCTCGCTCCAACCTCATCACCAACACCTTAACTTCTACCATCAGTCATGATGAATTTGGAGCAGTTCAGCCTACTGATTCAATAGGTTAGAAGCCTCACTAAAGTAGTGCAGGCCATACAGCAGCCCTCAGCACCAGTCTAGCTGGAGAGACCATTGTCAAAGTATCGGAACCTAGTGCAAGGAAGGCCAACTTGGGCAAATCAACAAGTGACCCTTGGGAAGGGAAAGTAGAGAGCAAAGAATCCCTTCTCTAACCATGATTCCACGCCTGGAAGGCTCTACCCCATACAGCTAGCCACCCTTTGAGATTCATGATCGAAATGATTTTCTTGATCAGAAGTATCAAGAGATGAACCAGTGGATTGAAGAACTACACCATACTACCCCAACTCGTAATGATAAAATCTACACCGACCCTCCATTCTTTGCCCAAATCATGTAAGAGCCCATTCTGCTGAACTTCAAATTTTTTCAATTTGAGAGTTACGATGGGACCACCGATCCAATCAACCATCTCAAAGCTTTCAAGACCATGATGCTGCTTTATGGCACACTTGACGTCATTCTATACCGAGCTTTCCCTCTACCTTGAAGGAAGCTATAAAAAATTGATACTCGAGCCTCAAATCGGATACCATTTATTCATTTAATCAATTGAGCAATTAATTTATGGCTCATTTCATCAGCAGTCAGTGCCAGAGACAAGATTTGGACTCCCTCGTCCATATCAAGTAAAAGGAAGGGGAGTCCATCTGGGTTTATGTTAGCCAATTTAATGCTGCTGCATTAGAGATCTCAAATTTAGATCAATCTATTGCTATGACCATGCTGAAGGATGGCCTCTAAAAGAATGACCTTCTCTTCTTCCTAGAAAAAAAGTACCCTCAGGATTTCAACGACATGCTGGCCCGGGCTGAAGGCTATGCTCAAGCGGAGGAGGCCTTCAAATTGAAAGATGAAGAAGCCACAAAAGAGCAGCATGCAGGTAAATCTATTAAGCCCGCAACTGGTGAAAAGCCAAGCAAAGCTCAGCCATGCTCCAAAACCCATCCTAAGTGTCGACGAGTCCAAACTCCACCTCGAGCTTGTCGACCAAGAAGCTCGGATCGGAGAGTATGTTAGAACTCCCTTTCCAAAAGATTTCACAACTATGCTCTCCTGAATGCTCCAAAAATTTAAGTGCTGATGGAGATCATGGAGTAGCTGTCGAGGCCAGAAAGAATAAAGACTCATCCAGCCAAGTACAATCCTAATAAGTACTGCCTTTACCATCATGACCACAGTCATGATACTGAATAATGCATCCAGCTCCAAGGCAAAATCAAGAAGCTCATCAAACAAGATCAGCTGGATTGCTTTTTGAGATGTCAGTCAGAAAGAAGGAAGGATCAGACAAGAGTCCTGCCGCAACTTAGACCACCTCGGAGGGAAGAGCCACAAGAAGATCGGCCCCTACTTAGAATCATCAATACCATCATTGGAGAACATCAGCAGGGAAAAACTAGCTGATCAGTAGAGCTGGTAAAGAGGCAGAGGACTGAAGAACCCATCACTTTCACTGAGAAGATGCACAGGGGGTTCAATTTTTGCATAATGATGTGGTTATAGTAACTTTAAATATTGCTGATTATGTTGTACACTATGTTTTGATTGATAATGAAAGCTCTGCTGATATTTTATTTTATGATGCATTCTCTAAAATATCTATTTTCAACAATCATATAGGAGCAATAAGCTCTCTGTTAGTGGGATTCATCGGTGATGCCATGTCGGTTGAAGGAATAATTACTTTGCTAATTGTAGCAAGCCGATATCTGAGACAGTCCAAAACTCAAGTTGACTTCTTAGTAGTAAAGGCTCCCTCTGCTTACAATGCGATTCTTGGCTGACCTAATTTGAATGCACTTAGGGCTATGGTTTCAACTTATCACTTAAAGATAAAGTTTCTAACAGACTATGGGGTTGGAGAAGTTAGAGGAGATCAGGCTCTGGCACGACATTATTATACCATTACTTTACAAGAGAGAAAGCAAGCAGAATCTTATCCAGTGGATGGATTTGATTCTCGTGATGACTTGATTGAGAAACGAGGGGAACCAATTGATGACCTTGTTGCAATTTTCCTAAATGATGGGCATAAAGACCATACTGTCCAAATTGGCTCCAACCTAAGAGAAGAAGAAGGAAAGCAGCTCATTGCCTTCCCACAGAGGAATGCCGACGTCTTCGCTTGGGTGCCTGCAAATATGCCGGGATCAATACTGTAGTGATGGAATATCGCTTGGATCTAGATCTCAAATGTCGGCTAGTAAAATAAAAGAAGCATAGCTTTACACCGGAGTGGTAGAAGGCCATCGCGGATGAGGTAGACAAGCTCCTCAAAGCTAAATTCATCCGAAAGGTGTCCTACCCAAATTGGATCGCCAACATTTTTCTCATCAAGAAAACAAACGGTAAGTGAAGGATGTGCATAGACTTCACGAACTTAAACAAGACCTCCCCAAAGGATAGCTACCCCCTACCCAAGATTGACCAACTGGTGGATGCAATCTTAGGCCATGAGCTTCTCACTTTCATGGATGTCTTTTTCGATTATAATCAAATCTGAATGGTATCAAAAGATGAGGAGAAAACTGCTTTTATTACTAACCATGGTCTTTATTATTACATTGTTATGCCTTTGGACTTAAAAATATAGGTGCAACTTATCAGCACCTGATGAATAAGATCTTCAAGTAGTAGACCGACGGCAACATAGAGGTCTATATGGATGACATGCTCGTTAAGACCCAATCTTCAGCGAATCACATTGCTGACCTTGAGAAAACCTTTAATACACTTTGAAAGTACAAGATGAAGTTGAATCCAAATAAATATGCCTTCAGAATAATCTCGGAGAAGTTTCTAGGATTTATGGTATCAAGGCATGGCATTGAAGTAAATCCTAAGAAGGTCGGAGCTATTCAAGAAATAACTGCATCAAAATAAACAAAAGAAGTCCAACATTTGATAGAAAAAGTTGCAGTCATGAATCACTTCATCTCAAGGTCAGCTGAGCATTGCATGCCCTTCTTCCAAGTGCCCAAGTAGCCCAAGAACTTCTGCTGGACTTCTGAATGCCAATAGGCTTTTGAAGAATTGAAAAAATATATCAGCTCACCTCCTCTCCTTACCAAACCCAAATCTAGTGAAGAATTATTTTTATATCTAGCAGTATTATCTACAGCTATTGGGGCTATCCTAATCAACGAAGAGACAAAAATTCAGAAGCCAATCTACTATATACACTGAGTTCTAAGGAATGTAGAAATAAGGTATACAAAATTGAAAAGCTAACCTATACTTTGCTGATTACAGCTAGGAAGCTCCAACCTTACTTCCAAGGATATACAATCACACTTCTCACTGATCCACTTATCAAGGCTATCCTTCATCAACCCAATACCTCTGAAAGAATAGCGAAGTGGGTAATCGAGCTTACCGAGTTTGACATTAATTTCCAACCTCGATTGTCTATTAAAGCTTAGATACTGGCTAACTTCATAGTAGAATGCATCATCCTAGACCTAGCCGAACATGAGTAGCAAGAAGTTTGTACTCCTAATTTGCAACCAAACTCTCCCAAAGAAAGAACAGATCTTCTTGAAGATTTCTGGACCCTATATGTTGATGGTTCATTCAATGCCTCGAGGATGGGCATAGGATTGATTTTAATCAATGCAGAAGGAGTCATTGCTGAATATGTGCTGTGCTTTGAGTTTTCTGCAATAAATAATGGAGCAGAATATAAAGCCTTAATTGCAAGATTGAAGATAGCTAAAGAATTGAAAGCAAAATAAGTTAAAGTCTACAGTGACTCACAACAAGTAGTGGGGGCAAGTCAATAGAACTTATGAAGCTCAGAAAGAAAGTATGAAAAAATATCTGGATAAGGTGAAGAGTTTGATCTCAGCCTTTAGAAGCTTCAACATTCAGCAGATCTCAATAACAGAAGATACTAGGGCCGATCTTCTCTCTAAATTAGCTACTTCGACTCCAAGTGAATTATCAAAAGAGGTCTTCTTTGAATTTCTACAACACCTAAGTTTGGAGGAATTTCAAACAGTAATGCAGATCGATCATGAGCCTAGCTGGATTGATCCAGTAATTTTATATCTCAAAGATGGTATTCTTCTCAGGGATCCTAAAGAAACTCAAAAGCTAAGAAACCAAGATTCTCGTTATATTTTATATGAGAACAAGTTGCACAAGAGGTCGTATTCCTTGCCACTTCTCAGATGCCTCTGATCTTCTAAAGCTGATTATGCATTAAAGAAAGTTCATGAAGCTATATGTGGAAATCACCTTGGGGCTAGGTCATTATCTTACAAACTGCTCCATCAAGAATATTACTGGCTAGCTATGTAACAAGATGCCACTAACTATATGAAGAGATGTGATCGATGTCAGAGAAATGCCAACATTCAGGGATAGCCGGCCTCACAGCCGACACCCCTGAGTGCTTTTTGGCCATTTGCAAAGTGAGAGATGGACATACTTGGGCCTTTTTTTTGTGGCATCTAGACAGCAAAAATTTCTTCTAGTGGCTATGGATTACTTCACCAAATGGGTTGAGGCCAAACCCATGGCAAAAATTACTGAAACTAAAATATAGGACTTTGTCTAAAAGTCAATAGTCTATAGATTCAGCCTACCTCAGACTCTAATTATCGATAATGGGTGTCAGTTTATAGAAGCAAAATTTGCTAAGTTTTGTGAAGATCTGAATATCTCCCATCATTTTATGTCCGTTGCTCTTCCTCAAGCAAATGGTGAAGCTAAAGTAACTAACAAGATCCTATTGCAAAGGATAAAAGTAAGGCTTGAAAGAGCAAAAGGACATGGATGGATGAACTCTATCATGTGCTCTGGGCTTATAGGACCACTCAAAGATTACCAACTAAGAAGACTTTGTTTGCTTTGGCTTTCGAAATAGAAGCAATAATCCTAATCGAACTTCAACTTCCTTCAGTGTGAATTGAAGCCTTCAATGAACAGAATAACTCGCAGGATCTTAGGACAAATCTTGACTTATTGGAGGAGAAGCGAGATAAGACTTAAATCAGGATGGCAGCTTACAGGCAAAGGATAGCCTGTTACTATAATTCTAGAGTCAGAAGCAAAACATTCAGAGTAGAAGATCTGGTACTTCGACGAGCGAACATCTTATAGCTGCAAAATCAAGAAAAGCTTGCTCCAAACTGAGATGGCCCTTATGAGGTCATGCAAATCATCCAATCAGGAACCTACTACCTGAAGGAACTCAGAGGGGTTACACTCTTATGATCCTGAAACTCAAAAAATCTATGAATGCACTATCAATAATCTTATTTCAATAAAATTTTCTTACTTTAATATCTTTATCTTTGGTACAAAACTGTACAATGATGAAAAATTACGCAGCCAAACTTCAATCTCAAATGAAATGATGGCCTTTAGTTATTTAAGATAGGAGGTTAATCTCATCATAGTGAGGGTGAAGGCCCTCGATTATTTAAGATAGGAGGTTAACTTCATCATAGCGAGGGTAAAAGCCTTCGCTTATTTAAGATAGAAGGTTAATCTCATCGTAGCAAGGGTGAAGGCCTTCGATTATTTAAGATAGGAGGTTAACCTCATCCAAGCGAGGGTAAAGGCCTAGTTATTCAAGATAGAAGGACGTGGAAAAAATCCATTCAACGGCCCTTTTGTACCCTAGTGACCTTGTTAGGAATAAAAGGACATCTTTCTAACGAGAGTAAGAATCGACTATGACAAGAATAAGAGAATGATCTCATCCTGACATGGATAAAGATCCCTACGGGGGATTGAAGGCCAATGATTCTTAAATAGAAGGTTCGCCACAAGTATGAAAACTTTCGATTCTTAGACAAATATTGACCCACTAATTAACTTTGATGATTTCAAAATATTGAATATAAATGATACTAATCATCTATTTCAAGAATTTTGATGATTTCAAAATATTGAATATAAATGATACTAACCCACTATATAGGTCTTTTTAGATGTTCAAATTAAAAAAATTAATCTAGAAAAAAGATCTACATAAAAATCACCAAGTCAAGAGCTTCAAGAAAATTAAACTGATAAAGATCCTTCAAGAAGGACAAAATCATAATTTTATCAAGTTAGAAGACAATATATTTCAAAAGCCTCAAGAGCAATTAGAAAAAAATTTTGATCTTTTGAAGATAATTTTATATTTTTTGGATATCAAATTTGAAAGAAAATCAAGTTTTAGCAAAAGGATCAATCCTAGGGTCGACCCTTAGGTTATTCCCTTTATAAAATGGGCAGCTTGGCACATTTTTGGCACATTGTTTTTGCATGACTTCATAAAAGGATCGACCCATAGTGAAAGGATCAACCCCTAGGTCGACCTCTGTTGCATAGAAATTGAATAAAAAGCTAAATTTTTGAGTGCTGTCCAAGTGCTGACACTTGAGAAAAAAGTGTTGATACCTGAGAGGAAAAGTGTTGACACCTAAGTAAAAAGTATCGACCCCAAATCATAAGGTGTCCACTCAAGATCAAAAAGTATCGACTGCTCCAGAAAAGTGTTGACCCTAATGTTGGGACACGCATAACAGTTAGTTTTCTATTGCTTTTCAAATAGCCATTTCTCCACTCCAATGCCTAGTTCAAAGCTTCCAACAGCTAGAACTAATCTTCCAACCATCACCAAGAATATAAAAGGCTAGAGAAATATTTTGAAAGTAAGATTAAAAGATTTTAAAGTAAAATTATTTTAGATTTAAGAGATTTTTATTGCACATCAAAAAGAGAGAAAAAAGAGAAGAACTAAGCTTTGATTTCAAAGGACATTCAAGAGTTATCTTTTACAACATCTCAAGCAACCTCTCAGCATTATTTGAAGATAAGTGAAGCTTCGAAAGAGCATATATTCAGCCACTTCTTCAAGCTTCAAAAGAATTCTTTTTTATTTTTATTTTTATATTAAAATATTATATTTGTATCTTTATTTCTTTACAAGTTTCTTTAGGAGAAGAAACTTGGGGTATAGGCTGATTCAAGTCGGTAATTGGATGATGTAAAGATTGTGGTTGATGCTTCTAGATTAAAACCAACAAGATTGATAATGAACCCAAAAAAACTATCAATGTAGGATTGTGGTTGGTGAGCTTAGCAAAATCAACTAGATTTGTTTGTAATCCTAGGATAAAACAAATGCTTTGTAATCTAGAAAATATAGTGAAATTTCTAAGAAGAGCTTGGAAAGTAGACGTAGGTATAGAATTACACCAAACCACTATAAAATTCTTGTATATTTGTATTGTGTTTTTGCTTTCCTTACCCTCATACTTGCTTTACATATTTGTGTTATCTAGTTGATTTTAATTCTACTACTGCATTGCATATCCACCATAAATACTCAAGTTTTATTAATTAGAAGCACATATTTACTTAGAGTTTTAATTTGGCCAAGACTTTAAAAGAATCCAATTCACTCCCTATTGGAAATGTGTCCCAAAGCCAATCATCAGTCTATTGACGGTTGGAATATATATTTATAATTATATATAAATTATAAATTAATAAAAAATATTTTAATATTTTTTTATTATAAATTCTATTATCTTCTAATGAACTCATGTTGTTATGAAGTCCTTAGGATTATCTAGATTTGACAAAGGAGGATTTGTCATTTAGTTCTTAAATTGTTTGCGATCAAATGATACATTGTTATTGAGGACGATAACATTTATTGAGTATAGATCGTTGTATGCTATATAGGTTGGTTATCCTCATAACCAAGGAGTGTTGAGACACTGGTATGACATGCAAGTGAGATGTATGGGTACATCTGTATTGAACGTGACCAACTTCGGAGCTTTTCTCCTATCAAGATTAGCTTCAATAGAATATGGATATAAGTATCCCTCCGATCTAAGATCACCATGGTGACTTCTAAGCAACTCACTATGCTTTAGTACTGGACTATCTGAATTTTTAATTCAGTGATGGAAGATTTTTAGGTACAGTCAAGTACATAAGAAGTTGGTGCATGTATCAAGATGAGATTGACCACTCTTGGATTTAGGAGTTGTATTAAATGGTGTTTCAATTTAGCAAAGCCTTGGCTAGAGTAGTCCTTGTAAGGGGTCATGGGACTAATTGCTTTGAGACATGATTTGGATGTATCTTCTAGGGTTGACAGTCAAACCCTAAAGTCATCCTATGCAAAGAGATCAAAGGGTTGAATTATACGGTAACCATATTTGCATAGGTTTTAAATATTGTGATTGCAACTATTCGACCTATCCGAACGTTGGATACCATTGCTAGATGGTCACTTTGATTAGTACAAAAATTAATTTTTATACTATCAGCTTAGGTTCGGACCTACAGAGTTACACACATTAGAGGTTCCTACCTGATCTGATGGCTAGTGAGGAGTTCCACTTGACTGAGACTTTATGGTCAAGAGTCCCACTGGATTGGGACTCTTTGATTGGGAGTCCTACTGGGTTAGGACACTGAGTCTCAATGTTTGGGAGTCTGTGGTTAAGAGTCCCATTGGACTGAAACTCTTCGACTAAGAGTCCTATTACTCAGGAACTCTGAGTCCTACAAGTCTGAAACTTTATGATTGAGAGTTGGGACTTTACAATCATGAGTTTCACTTGTTTTGGATACTGGGATCAAGAGTCCCACTGATTTAGGACTCTTCGATCAAGAGTTTTATTTTGATGGCACTCTATTGTCCGGATACCTACTAGATTTGGACTTTCATTTTATGAAAAGTTTTATTAGTAATTTAATCACTAATTAACTTAATTTGATTGAGTAATTATTTTTGGTTCAAGTCTAATTGAATTGGGTTTAGTTGGGTTTGACCCGATTAGGTCACGAGTTGACCAAATCGCCGAGGAGTTCTGAACCCTAATTTGATCAGAGGTTGGGCTTAATCAATTCTTGATTTTATTAGGATCTAATTGAGCCTAATTAAGTCTAAATGTGTTGGGTTTAATTTAGTCTAATTGGACCTAACCAATTTTGATAGGGCTGGTTTAGTTGGTTGAAGTCTAGAATTCAAAGACTAGTTTGACTAGTATTTCCATGCGCCACATTTAACCCCATGCCCCATTTAAATTCTCTCGTACCATTTTTCCCACGTACATAATAGGTTTTGACTGGTCTTTCCACGTCCTCAAGGGATAAGTTATGGTTAGCTGCCATCCAAATTCAAAAAGAGTTTGAATTTGGATCAGCAACAACCATATCTTATCCCTGTGCTACCTAAACTTTTGTGTGCCTATTATCTCCATGTGAAAGGGGTTTCTCATAGACTTCGCTTTTCTAAAGAGTGGTCGGACAACTCCTTTCCACATCCCAATTAAGTTTAAATATAGTTGGTTGAAGTTTTGGATTAAAATGAGATTTGAATTCAAAACTAGCAACCAACTTGTTCTCATCTTCCGACATGTATGTGACACTATTTGGCACAAAATAAAAAGGGGAGATTTTTGGGATGTGTGCAATTTATGTTAGATATATGTGCCATAGAAGCCAGAATTGGCTGACACATGTAATACACTTCTAGGGGCAAAATTATAATTTTGACTATAATCAATAAAATGGGTTATTTTCTATCATATATGTGTATTTAGTGTCTGTGATACATCCTTTGAGTTAATGGTAATGATAATTCATATTTTCAAGAGTTAAAAATTTAAGACATGAATAATCATTATTAACTCATAAAATGCTTCCGACCATAGGATCATCACGAGGATGGTGATTGATTCGAAAGGTTGGTGTACAATCACTTCTCTTTAGTAGATGAGTCTTGAGTCTATGGTGTAGAGATACCAGAGCGAGAGTATAGGTACTCGTTAGAGAACGAGGGCACTGAGCATGACCACCTCGAGTAGTCATTAGGAAGTCTACCTTCTCGTCAATGACTGACTCAATGCTGCAGTAGTGTATCTGGTTCTTTGACCTAAGGTGCATCGACAGTTCATCTTGAGGGTGTTATAGTTTGACTACACCATTACTCGGTCTCCTAGCCATATGGAACCCTGAGGTGTATGTTGGCTATAGCATGTTCATTGTAGAAACTGGATCGCATCAAGATGGAATCTATCTATCTCGGTGGTAGAGGAGCAGCCTTATGATGATCATGAGAATCAAGATCAGAAGTCCATGGCCATGGCAGAGTGAAATAATAGAAAGAGTTTCTATTTAGATTTTCACATTGGACTTGAATCGAATGATTACATCATATGACAGAAACTAGGATTTGATGAGTTCACCTTAACCCTAATCTAATCGGGGCTCAAGATAGAAGAACTTAATCACACAGGTAGCTGCACCAAGAGGTTCACATTCAGCTTTGATGGGTTGCCACCATATACTGCTAGGTGTCATTGGTGGATTTTGGGAGTAATTAGAATGATTTAGATGATCGATCATTCTAGCTGTTCGAATTAGAAGAGTTCTGATCCATCGAAAGAAGTTTCGATGATGTCGATGATAGAGATCATGATATATCCCATTACCATATAGAACTGAACCTAACTAAGTCACACAAACATGGGTTTGAATCTGGTGATCATCAATTGAACTGATCCGATTCAATTGATCTAAATGAGATTCAATTAGGTTCAAGAAAATCGTGCTAGCACTCGATTGAACCTAACGTTCTACTTTTACTATCATAAATAGTTGTCCTAACTGAGCCAAAGGAGTTTGTGCTCGATCAGAGGCCTTCACTAGGTCTGACTGGATCTTATCCAGGTTAGAAAAGTATTATCTTATTTTGTAAGACAATATCTGCCATTTTTGGTCACCTGTCATTTCTCATCTTTTGACTTTGGTCAAAAGTTGATCTTTGATTGGTCAAATATTGACCATTGATATTTTGACTTCTATCCATGTGTCACACATCTATTGGAGGGCTAGTGGGAGCTTGTCCCCCTATCAGAACCTGGCAAGGAGGAGGGTGCACGCCACCCTTAGCATGTGCCCAAGTTGGAGGCACCCAGGAGTCCCTGTTGGATAGGAACTCCATCTCCATTTTGGATTCCAATTAGACTCCTCCTAAGAACCAAGTTTGACTGGTCTTAGGCACCATCTAAGGAGGAATCCAAGGGACTCTATTCCCACTAATCAGATTTAGATCTGATTTCACAAAGGGTTGTGATTGGTTGGGAAGAAGAGGAGTTGGATCACGCATAGTCTATAAATAAGACCCTACGCCCAACTCAAAGAGCGAATGGAAAAATTTCCATGCCCCTAAGGCTGGTTCTCTCCTCCTCCTCCATGCCAAGCCCATCTTCTCCCTCTCCTCTCCATGCCCAAAGTGGTTTGGGATCTTGGTTGGTGCAATCCAGATGAGAGAAAGGCGACAGAAAGCTAGAAGGCTGCGCTGCTGCAAAGGACAACTGCTGATCTTCGAAAGGTGTTTTGAAGATCCTCCAAATCAGATCTAGATCTAATTTTTGGAGATGTGATAGAGAAGAAGAGGATCTCTAGATCCAGCCTGAGTGGATACCAATAGAGGCTAGGCACTTGCGTGGCTAGATCCAGAACCTTCCGCTGCTTATAGGATCATCAACGGGTAATAGGATTACCCTACATTCAAGATAAATTAAATTTGATTTAATTTATCTAAATTTATTTTAATTATTAAAATAATAAGAATTAGATCTAAAATATTTCAAATCTAATCTAGATTAAAGAAAAAAAATTTTAAAATATATCTCTTGATCCGATCAGATCTGAACGAACCTGGTCCGAAAAATCAGAATTTTCTCTTCAACTGGTATCAGAGCCAAGGTTCTAAAGTATTTAGATCTAATTTTAAATTTATTTTAATTAAAAAATAAGTAATTTTAGATGTCACATGAGATGTGATCAGATCTAAAATCAGAAAAAATTAAAATTAAATGATTTGGATCTAAGATTAGAAAATATGCATGACTAGTTCTAAAATAGAATAGTTCTATAGAATAGTCTTGCATGTTTTCAATTTAATTTGATTAAATCATATTTTAGATCTATTTATTTATTATTTTTTGATATTATAATTATTATAATAATATCTAAAAAATAGTAAATAAAAATTATTTAATTTTAACATCATATGAGATATGATTGATGCATGTCTAGACTAGTTGTAGAATAGTTCTACATAGTTGTCTAGATTAGAGTTTATTTTGATGAAGATCAATTTAAATCTAATTTTTTAGATTATTATGAGATAATTTAGATCTAAAAATATGCATGATTCGATACATGAGATGTATGCAAAATATGCCATGATTAGATCTAATTTGTATATGAGATATATGATATAGATCTAAAACTATTTTGTAGTATTGCATGTTCCTGATTAAGGCGTTCCTCTTGGCCGTCCGATCATAAGAATGAAGAAGGGTTTAAAGGCCCTCTCCTCCCATCCGATGGGGTGTTCTTATGATGTGTAGGGGTGCTGCACGTTCGTCCTTAATCAGAAACCCAAAACTTACTTTCTGCAAAATCCCTAGATCCTGAAATCCTAGGATTTATTGTGCATATTTTATTTATGAACCCTACTTAATTAAAAATTAAGATTATGAAATATTAATTAGGTCTAAAATTAAGAATTTTAGATCTAAGACATATTCATAATACTGGGTTCGGGCTTGGGTAGCTCAATTAGGTCTAAGCGGTTGATCAAACCGAATCAAGAGTTGGTTAGATGGGATCAACAATGCTTAAATTGACCAGCCTAATAGGATTAAGTCTGGGTCAAGATCGAGTCACGATCAAGCAAGACCTAATTAGGCTCAGAGGTTAGAGTCTGGATTGTAGGCTAACCCAATTGGTTCTGACTCAATAATTTGGTGTCTAAGGTAAGTTTGGCACATACGACAGACTGATTTTTAATTGGAAGCTACTCGACCTGAATGCATTCTTGTACGAGTTAATGGCATATCCCTTCCACCGATCTCACTTACCTGGCCATATCTATTGACACAGTTTTGATCTGAGGTGGTCAATAATCCGAGCTAACCCATGCCACTAGGTTAGTCATAATTGTTATGACTATGACAAGTCTAGTTTAATGAGACCTGAATCAATTCTCCCTAAGAAAAGATTAAGTCTGAGGTCTTCCACCATTGTAGATGTGCGGGCCCTTCCCAGGGTTGATTGTTCTCGATTGGATACAGTGGCTCAGTTGCACTGAAAAGATGCAACCATGTCTATTAGGCATTGGATGCTATGGGTTGGAGGATGAGTTGGGCTCAATATTTTGGATACGGTAAGAGACTCAATTAGGAATCCAATCTATGCAAATGGTGGGTCTGACTTAACTAAAGAGTGTGATAAGTGGTAAAAATATATTAATAAAAATATTAAATTATAAAATAAATTAATCTATTTTATTAGAAATTAATACTTTTATTAATCTTATGTAGGAAAGAAGGCTACCAATGTGAAGATCTTATTTTTCTGGTTCTGATGAAAAAAAATTTCAGGCAAAATGGACTTCAAACGAGCCCAGAATTGAAATTTCAAAAAAAAAAAAAAACCGCCGATGCAACACTGACGTCAGGATGACGTCAGCATTTTTCATGGCACACGGTGGACCATCCGAAGGGTAATTTTAGGAAATTTCACAGTAAGAGGTGCGCTCTGATTGGTTGAAGAACGCGGCGGTCTATGCAACATCGGGCTCGCGCACGGTCCACAAAGGGTAATTTGGGAAATTCTAGGCTGATCTAACGGGCGATTTTTACTGAAGCTTGATCGAACGGTCGAAAAAAGGGCGCTGATGGACGGCATCCATAGCTCCTGATCGAGATCCAATAGGCTGAGATTCATCCCGATGTAAAATTAAAGATCAGAAGGCCTTATTTCTAATGCGATCGGACGGCCCAGATTTGATCCAATGGTTGAATCCAACGGCTTGATATTAAATCTGACTTGATCTGGGTTATTTTAAGGGGTTTTTGAGTGGTTTTTGGACCGTTTGATCAACATCTAATGGATGGCCAGAATTATCCAGAATCTTAATTTGAGTTGTTTTGGGAGTCTTAAACCTAGTTTTCGATGGATTTTGGGGAAAAATCAAACTCTTTATCTATAAAAAAGACCAGTTTTGTCGTGAAAAAAAAAAAATCAGAGAGAGATCAGAGAGAGAGACGAAAAGAGAGAAATAGAGAGAGAGAGAGAGAGAGAGAAGAGAGAAAGAGAAAGAGAGAGGAGAGAGATAGAAAGAAAAAGAAGAGTGAATTTGTGAGAAAATCAAAAAGAGTTTTTGATTTTTCTTCGATGATCAAGACATCGATCAAGGAGCCTCTTCTTCTTCGCCAAGTGTTAGATATATGTGCCCTAGAAGCCAAAATTGGCTGACACTTGTAATACACTTCTAGGGGCAAAATTATAATTTTGACTATAATTAATAAATGGGTTATTTTCTATCACATATGTGTATTTAGTGTCTGTGATACATCCTTTGAGTTAATGGTAATGATAATTCATATTTTCAAGAGTTGAAAATTTAAGACATGAATAATTCATAATTAACTCATAAAATGCTTCCGACCATAGGATCATCACGAGGATGGTGATTGATCCGGAAGGTTGGTGTACGATCGCTTCTCTTTAGTAGATGAGTCTTGAGTCTACGGTGTGGAGACACCGGAGCGAGAGTACAGGTACTCGTTAGAGAACGAGGGCACTGAGCGTGACCACCTCGAGTAGTCATTAGGAAGTCTACCTTCTCGTCAATGACTGACTCGATGCTGCAGTGGTGTGTCTGGTTCTTTGACCTGAGGTGCATCGGCAGTTCACCTTGAGGGTGTTATAGTTTGACTACACCATTACTCGATCTCCTAGCCATATGGAACCCTGAGGTGTATGTTGGCTATAGCATGTTCATTGTAGGAACTGGATTGCATCAAGATGGAATCTATCTACCTCGGTGGTAGAGGAGCAGCCCTATGATGATCATGAGAATCAAGTCCAGAAGCCCATGGCCATGGCAGAGTGAAATAATAGAAAGAGTTTCTATTTAGGTTTTCACATTGGACTTGAATCGAATGATTACATCATATGACAGAGAACTAGGGTTTGACGAGTTCACCTTAACCCTAATCTGATCGGGGCTCAAGATAGAAGAACTTAATCACACAGGTAGCTGCACCAAGAGGTTCGCATTCAGCTCTGATGGGTTGCCACCATATACTGCTAGGTGTCACTGGTGGATTTTGGGAGCAATTAGAATGATTTAGATGATCGATCATTCTAGCTGTTCGAATCAGAAGAGTTCTGATCCATCGAAAGGAGTTTCGATGATGTCGATGATAGAGATCATGACATATCCCATTACCATACAGAACTGAACCTAACTGGGTCACACAAACAAGGGTTTGAATCTGGTGATCATCAATTGAACTGATCCAGTTCAATTGATCTGAATGAGATTCAATTAGGTTCAAGAAAATCGTGCTAGCACTCATTGAACCTAACGTTCTTCTTTTACTATCATAAATAGTTGTCCTGACTGAGCCAAAGGAGTTTGTGCTCAATCAGAGGCCTTCACTATGGTCTGACTGGAGGTTGTCCAAGTCAGAAAAAGGTTGTCTTATTTTGTAAGACAATACCTACCATTTTTGGTCACCTGCCATTTCTTGTTCCTTTGACTTTGGTCAAAAGTTGACCTTTGACTGGTCAAATGTTGACCATTGACACTTTGACTTTTGTCCACATGTCATGCACCTATTGGAGAGCTGGTGGGGGCTTGTCCCCCTACCAGAACCTGGCAAGGAGGAGGGCGCACGCCACCCTTGGCGTGTGCCCAAGTTGGAGGCGCCTAGGAGTCCCTGTTGGACAGGGACTCCATCTCCTTTTTGGATTCCAATTAGAGTTCTCCTAAGAACCAACTTTGACTGGTCTTAGGCACCATCTAAGGAGGAATCCAAGGGACTCTATTCCCACCAATCAGATTTAGATCTGATTTCACAAAGGGTTGTGATTGGTTGGGAAGAAGAGGAGTTGGATCACAGCATAGTCTATAAATAAGACCCTGCGCCCAACTCAAAAGTAAGAAAATTCTCCCATGCCCCAAGGCTGCCTCTCCCCTCTTCCTCCATGCCAAAATCTTCTCCCTCTCCTCTCCATGTCCAAAAGGTTTTGGGATCTTGGTTGGTGCAATCCAGATCAAAGAAAGGCGATCAAAAAGAAGGCTGCGCTGCTGCAAAGGACGACTGCTGATTTCAAAAGAGTTTTGAAGATCCTCCAGATCAGATCCAGATCTAATTTTTGGATATAGAGAAGAAGAGGACTCCAGATCCAACCCGAGTGATACGGTAGAGGCCAGGCACTTGCATGGCTAGATCCAGAACCTTCCGCTGCAATAGGATCATCTACAGAGGTAATAGGATTACCCAAATCAGGTAAATTAAATTTGA
>QRFJ01004859.1:0-46570 GCA_006176705.1 Cocos nucifera
TTGATTGAATCAGGATGCTAAGTCTTTTATAGAAGATTGTTACATAGAGGAAGTGTTTAAAGAGATTTTAGCATTGGAAAAACTCTTAAGAGGGGAATTAAGTACTCTCAGCAAGCATCCATCTCTCCAGTGTGTTCACCTCCAAGAAAGAAGTTCATGATACAATTTATCATATCGAGAGAATGTTGTCTCTCGTAGGACTCTCATGGAGAATTTTTTAGATAACCACATCTTAACTGTGATGAACATGCGGGAATTATCATTCCAAAAAATAAAGAGGATATACCATCACATAAGTCACGGAGAGGGAAGACAATACATTCTTACTGACCTTTTTATGAAAATTACAATGATTTCTCCTTATTTTGTTGAAATCAAATAATTTATCAACTATCATTAAAATGAGTATTCCAGCTTTGAGTATGCCTTGCTTAAGTCTATATTTGGACCTTTCGCAGTTGCATATTTGTATATATCACGTGATTGAAAACCAGCCTTGTCCATTATAGATATCTTCCTAGGTTATCAATTTATGAAATGGCCATTTCACATCCATTCGTTACATTTTATAACGAAAATATGCATAATAAGCAAACAATGTGATGGATTTTAGCATAGTACTGCCCGAAAAGATTATCCTGATATATGCCTTCGTCTTGGCCTATAACCTTTGCCACTAATCTAGCTTTGGAAATCTCTACCATTCCACTACCAACTTTCTCTTATAGATTCCATTTACACCTCAATAGGTACGTATTCCTTCTGGTGATCTACCAAAGGTCCAGACTGTGTTGAGTGCATCATTCAATTTTTGAACTTCATGCCTCTAACATTTCCGGAGTCAATATATTAATCACCTCATCATTGGTTTGGATCACCATAGATCCCATACTACAAGAAATATTTTCTATTCCTCTGAAAATAGTACCTAGTACTCCAGAGCGGAGGATAGGAAATTCTCCTCGATTATTAGTTGAGGAGTTGTATATTTGATTGGCTCAACTTTGATTATTGGTTTCATGTGGGTTCTTAGCTCGTTGCTCTTGGGAGACTTTCTCCTCTAGCTTGATCTGCTTTCCAATATCACTATCTTGAATAAACTATTTTTCAAGAAAAATGGCATGTCAACTCACAATCACATTATGGTCTTCTGGAATGTAGAAATAATATCCTAATGACTCTTTAGGATTTCCAATGAATCGAGCTCTAAAGGACTTATAGTCTAATTTATCTGCTTGTTGTCTTTTCACATAAGTCGGACAACCCCAAATTCTGAGATGACTCAGACTTCATTTCTTACCATGCCATATCTCATACGGTGGGGTAGAAATGATTTTAGAGGGAACCCTATGCAGTAAATATATTGTAGTTAACAGACTATGTTCCCAAAAAAAATTAGAAAGGTCTGTGAAGCTCATCATGGATCAGACCATATCTAAGAAGATCCGATTTCTCCATTCTGAAATCTCGTTGAGTTGAGATGTTCCAGGTGGAGTCCATTGAGAGACTATATCATTTTGCTTGACATAGTCCAAAATTTTTCGACTAAGGTATTCACCTCCTCGATCTGATCAAAGAATCTTAATGGATTTTTTAGTTTACTTTTCGACTTCATGTCTGAATTTTTTGAACTTTTCAAAAGCTTTAGATTTGTGTCTCATAAGATATACATACCCATACTATGATAAATCATCAATAAAGATTATGAAGTAATCAAAATTGCCTCTGGCCGGTACATTAAATGGACCGCACACATCAGTATATACTAGGGCTAGTAGATCCGTGGCCCTTTTCTCATGTCCTACAAAAGGGAGCTTAGTCATTTTTTCATGAAGACATGATTCATAAATTGGATATGGCTCAAAAGTCAACGAACTCAATAGCCCAATTTTCTCCAATTTGTTAATCCTATCTTTTACTATATGACCTAGCCTTAGGTGCCATAGATACCTATCATTTGGACTATCCCTGGGTCATTTTACAATATTCATATTTTGCTTAATATTAAAAATAGATACGTAATTGATAGAGACCATTAATGAGAAAATCACTTGTAATTTTATTTTTTTCATAAAGAATATTACAATGGTCCTTAAGAAAACTAATTACATAGCTTTCTTATGCTAAACATGAAATAAAAATCAAATTCCTACTTACGGTAGGCACATAATAACAATTTCTAAGTACTAAATCTAAGCCAGATGGTAGTCGAAGAGGGTAGATTTCCATGGCCACAGTAGAAACCCTTGCTCCATTTTTGATGTGTAGGATCATCTCACCATCCCTCAGCCTCCTGCTATCCTCAAGACCCTGCATGGAAGTCCATAAATGAGCACTAGAACCAGAGTCAAGTACCCAACTGGATGTAGAAGAAATTGTAAGGTTAGATTCAATGAGCATACCTCCAGAAGAACCTATCTTCTTCTTATTCTTTAGGATGGCCAGGTATGTAGGACAGTTTCGCTTCCAGTGGTCGTTAGTATTACAATGAAAACATATTCCTTTGTCAGTGGCCTTCTTCTTCAGCTCTGCCTTCTTTTTCTTTCCACCTTCCATCTTCTGTCTTTTCACAAACTTCTTCTTCTTTTCAAAAGACTTTCTTTTGGAAGAAGTTCATTTTATAGCAAGTACTGAGCCTTTAGAACCTTTCATAGAAAGCTCAATAGCAACCAGCATATTCATAAGTTCGGCCAAAGTGTTTAGAAATTTATGCATATGGTAGTTCATGATGAACGGCCCATATGCATCAGTCAAGGATTGCAGAATTATATCACTCTGTAGATCCTAGTCTAACTTCACTTCGAACTTCTCAAGCTCTTTCAAGTCCTTGATCATCATTAGACAATGATCTTGGACTGACTATCCATCATGCATTTTAGCCTTAAAAAGTCATTCAGTGATCTAATATTTGGTTGTGCGACTCTGTTCACCAAACAACTCTTGTAGGTGAGCCAACATTTGATGGGCAGTCTTGATATCTTCATGTTGGTGCTGAAGCTCATCAGACATTGAGCCCAACATGTAGTATCTGACCTTATTATCTTCATCCATCCATTTGTCAAGAGACGCTCCCTGTTCAGCGGATGGATGGGCTGGTAAGATGGAGGGATCCTGATCCAATACATGAGTTAACTTTTCAAAATCCAAAATGATTTTGAAGTTTTGGAGCTAATCCTTATAATTGGATCCGATCAATCTATGGGTGTCCAGGATATCAGCTAGTGGGTTGGATGCAGATATTTTTCTTTTTTTTATAGAGAGTCAAAGTTTCTAGTTAGATTTTATAATTAAGACTTGATCAATTTATTTAAAAATTTAATTTTTAAATAAATTAGCTCTTACTATTTTCTTCGGATCCCTACACTCTCTCTGTAGAGATGCAAAAATCTCCATGATTAATGATTTCTAGTGGGTGGTGCAATCCCACCAACTGACTCATCACCTCACCTAGCAATTATTGGTGATGGGTTAGCTAATGAGTGAACAACTCTTGTCCAATGATTCTCTAATCATGGTGCACCCAGTCTTGGTCTCTAATTCATGAATCTTATCGTGCCCAAAATATTGATCCACTCCTTAGTTAAGTCAGACCCACCATTTGCATAAATTGGATTTCTAATTAGATCTCTCACCGTATCTAGAATATTAAGCCCAATCCATCCTCTAGTCCATAGCATCCAATGCCTATTAGATATGGTTGCATCTTTTTGGGGCAACTGAACCACTATGACCAGCCAAGAACAATCAACCCTAGAAAAAGTCTACATATCTACAATGGTGAAAGACCTTAGACTTAATCTTTTCTTAGGATGATTTGATTTAGGTCTCTTTAAACTTGACTTGACATAGTCATAACCATTATGAGTAACCTAGTGGCATGGGTTAGCTCAGATTATTAGCCATCTTAGATCAGGATTGAGTCGATAAATATGTTCAGGTAAGTGAGACCGGTGGAAGGGATATGCAATTAACTCGATAAGAATGCATTTGAGTTGAGTAGCTCCCAATTAAAAATCAGTTGGTCGTATCTGCTGAACTTACCTTAGACACCAAATTATTGAGCCAGAACCAATCGGATTACCCTACAATCCAGACTCTAACCACTGAGCCTAATTAGGTTTTGACTTGATCGATCACTCATGTGATTCGATCTTGACCCAGACATAATCCTATTAGGCTGGTTAATTTAAGCACTCTTGATCCCATCTAATCGACTCTTGATTCAGTTTGATCAACCGCTAGACCTAATTGAGCTACCCAAGCCCGAACCCAATTTTATGAATATGTCTTATATCTAAAAATTTTTAATTTTAGATCTAATATATTTTATAATCTTAATTCTTAATTAAGTTTTAGGATTCATAAACAAAATATGTAAATAAAATCCTAAAGTTTCAGGATCTAGGATTTTGCAGAAAATCAGTTTTTAATTTCTGATTAAGGATGAACACATAGCACCCTACACATCGAATGAAAGGAGAGGATCTTTAAATCCTTTTTTATTTTTATGACCGGACGGTCAAGGAAAATGCCTTAATCAGAAACATGATGAATCTATAAAACTAGTTGGATCTACATCATATATCACATATAAAAATTGATCTAACTTAAAAACATATTTTGCATACATCTCATGTATCATATCATGCATGTTTTTGGATCTAAATTATCTTATAATTATCTAAACAATAAAATTTAAATTTGATCATATCAAATTAAATTTATTCAAGACAACTTTATAGATCTATTCTACAACTAGTCTAAACATACATCAATCATATCTCATATGAATTAAATAAATTTATTTTTTATTTTTTAGATATAATTATAATATTTATAATATCAAAATAAATAAATAAATAAATCTAAAAATTATAACTAATTAAATTAAAATTATGATTATGCTAGACTACACATAGAACAATTCTATTCCTAGTCTAGTCATGCATCTCATACATCTTAGATCTAGATTATTTAATTTTTTTAATTTCTAATTTTAGATATAATCACATCTAATGTGAGATCTAAAATTATCTAATTATTAGATTAAAAGTATATTAAAATTAGATCTAATTAATTATGGAAATCTAGCTCTGATACCAGTTGAAGGAAAAAATCTATTTTTTGAGTCAGATTCATTCAGATCTGATTGGATCAAGAGGGATATTTCAAAAACTTTTTCTCTTAGATCTAAATCATATATGAGACTCTTCATATCTGATTTTATCAATTTGATAAAATAAAATAAATTAAATAAATTAAATCTAATTTAATGGTACCTTGTTATGGGTAATCTTATTACCCTGTGATGATTCCGATGTTTGCTTGGGGTTCTGGATGTAGCCACGCAAGTGCCTAGCCTCTACCGATATCCACTTAGGTAGAATCTAGAGATCTTCTCCTTCTCAATCTCTCCTTCAAAAATTAGATCTAGATCTGATCTTGAAGGTCTTCAAAATGGCTTTTGAAAATTAGCTATTGTCTCTTGCAGCAGTGCTGCCTTCTTCATTTCCTGTCGCCTTTCTCTTGCTCGGATCACACCAAACTTGCATCCAAAAATTCTTGGACGTGGATAGGAGAGAGAAGATCTGAAGGTGGCATGGAGAGGGAGGGATAGAAGCCTTATGGCATGGGCAAAGGGTAGAACCTCTTGATTCTAGGCGCAGACAGGGTTTATATAGAACCTGCTGCACCATGCAGTGCCACATCATCCCGGCCAATCATGGCTCTTTGTGAAATTAGATCTAAATCTAATTGATGAGATGACATCATCTGATCCAATCAGATTAGAGTCCCTCACAAACCTCCTTAGGTGGCACCAAGACTAGTCAAAGAGGACTCTCTGGTGCCACCTAAGTTGAAAGCATGAAACAACTAGAGTCCCATCTGTATGGGACTCCAGGCATGATCCTCATAAGGTGCATGCCTGCACCCCTTCCCTTTCTACTTTTTAGCGGGAGGACAAAGCCCCATGTTCTCTTCTATGGGTGCATGACACATGGGTAGATGTCTAAGTGTCAAAGGTCAACGTTCGATCAAAGTCAAAGGACAAGATTTAGAAGGTGATGAAAAATGGCAGGTGTTATCTGAAATTTATCTCATAAATTAACACAACCCTTTTTTGACCTAGACAAGCTCTAGTCAGACCAAGTAATGGTTCCTAAGTGAGCTCAAACATATTTGGCTTAGTCGAGACAAGCTTTAATGATTGTTGAAGGAGAACATTAGGCTCAATTGTGTGCTAGCACGATTTTCGTGAATCTAATTGAATCTTATTCAAATCAATTGAACTAGATTAGTCCAATTGATGATAACTAGATCCAAACCTTTGTTTGTGTGACTTGGTTAGATTTAGTTCCGTATGGTAATGGGATACGTCATGATCTCTATCATCGACATCATCGAAATACCTTCTGATGGATCAGAACTTTTCTGATTCAGACAACTAGTATGATCGATCATCCAAATCAATCTAATTGCTCCCAAAATCCTCCAGTGACACCTAACAGCATATAGTGGTGATCCATCAAAACTAAAAATGAACCTCTCGATGTAGTTACCTGTGTGATTAAGTTCCTCTATCTTAAGCCCTAATCAGATTAGGGTTAAGGTGATCTCGTCAAATCCTAATTTCTATCATATGAATTAATCATTCGATTCATGTTCAATGTGAAAACCCTAATAGAAACTCTTTCTATTATTTCACTTTGCCATGGCCATGAGCTTATGGACTTGATTTTCATGATCATCGTAGGTCTGCTTCTCAACTACCGAGGTAGATAGATCTTCTATTGGTGCAATCCAATTTCTATAATGAACATGCTATAGCCAACATACACCTCAGAATTCCGAATGGCTAGGAGATCGAGTTATGGTGTAGTCAAACTATAACACCCTTAAGGTGAACTATCGATGTATCTCAAGTCAAACAATCAGACACACCACTACAGCTTTGAGCCAGTCATCGATAAGAAGGTAGACTTCTTCATGACTGCTCAAGGTGGTCACACTCAGTGCCCTCGTTCTCTAATAAGTACATGTACTCTCGCTCCGGTATCTCTACACCATAAACTCAAGACTCATCTATCCTAAAGAAGTGATCGTACATCAATCTTCTGGATCAATCAACATCCTCATGATGATCCTACAGTCGAGAGCATTTTATGAGTTAATAATGAAAATTCATGTCTTAAATTTTCAACTCTTGAAAATATGAACTATTATTATCATTATCTCAAGGGATGTATCACAGACACTTTCAAATATACATTATAATAGAAAATAATATATTTTATTATTTATAGTTAAAATTATAATTTTTTTTAGACATGTATTACAAGTGTCAGTCAATTCTGACTTCTAGGGCACACATATTTAACAGATCGATCGTAATATAGAGGTTCACATGGATGATAAGCTTGTCAAGAGTCGATCCTCAAGAAACCATATTACTGATTTGGAGGAGATGTTCAATACTCTTTGGAAGTACAAGATGAAGCTAAATCCTACCAAATATGCTTTTGGACTGACCTCAAGGAAGTTCTTGGGATTCATGTTGTCAAGGCATGGTATTGAGGTGAACCTAGAAAAGATCTGAGCTATCCAAGAAATGATTGTTCTCAAGACAAAAAAGAAGTTTAGTGCCTGATGGGAAAGATTGAAGCTTTGAACCATTTTATTAAAAGATCGATAGAGCATTGCATGCCCTTCTTCCAAGTGCTCAAGCAATCGAAGAACTTCTATTGGACCTCTGAGTGTCAGCAAGCCTTTGAAGAATTGAAGAGCTACCTCAGCTCACCTTCCCTCCTTACCAAGTCCGAACCTAGCGAAAAGTTATTCTTATATCTGGTAGTATCTCTCATAGCCATCGAAGCTATCTTAATTAGAGAAGAGAATAAAGTTCAAAAGCCAATCTACTACATAAGCCAAGTTTTAAGAGATGTGGATGTAAGGTATACCAAACTAAAAAAGCTAACTTATGCTTTGTTGATTATAGCTAGAAAGCTCTGACCCTACTTTCAAGAGTGCATAATAATAATTCTCATGGATTAGCCTCTAAAGTAGTCATTCATCAACTAGATATTTTTGGAAGAAAATGGGCAATCAAGCTCATTGAATTTGATATCAAGTTTCAACCTCGGCCATCTATTAAAGCACAAATTTTGACTGACTTTATGGTAGAATGCATTATCCCAGAGCCAGCTGAGCCAAAACAATAGTAAGTCAACATTTCTAGTTTCTAGCTGAACTCCCCTGAAGAGAAAGCCGACCTCCCAGAAGATGTCTGAATCTTGTATGTTGATGGTTTGTCCAATGCTTCTAGAGTAGGTGCAAGCTTAATTCTTATCAATTTAGAAGAGGTCATTACCGAATACACCCTACGCTTTGAATTTTCTATAACAAATAATAGAGCAAAATACAAAGCTCTGATTGTAGGGTTGAAAATAGCCAATGAATTGGGGATGGACCATGTGAAATTCTATAGTGATTTGCAATTGGTAGTAGGGTTGGTCAATGGCTGCTATGAGGCTCAGAAAGAAAGTATGAGAAAATATTTGGACAAAATGAAAAGTTTGACTTTGGCCTTTAGCAGTTTCAATATCTTGCAGATTTTGAGGGCAAAAAATTCTAGAGCCAACTTTCTATCTAAATTGGCTACCCTAGCTCTGAATGAATTGCTAAGGTGGGTTTTCTTCGAAGTCCTTCAGCACCCAAGTTCGAAGGAACTCCAGACAATAATGCAAGTAGACCACGAGCCCAACTAGATTAATCCATTGATTTTATATCTCAAAGATGGCATCCTTCCCAGAGATCCCAAAGAAGCTCAAAAATTGAAAAACTAGGCCTCTCACTATATCTTATATAATAATAAATTGTGTAAGAGATCTTACTCCCTACCACTCCTTAAATGCCTCTGGCCATCTGAAGTTGATTATGCCCCGAGAGAAGTTCATGAAGGAGTATGTGAAAATCACCTCGGAGCTAGATCATTATCTTACAAGCTACTCCGTAGGGATATTATTGGCTAACCACGTAACAGGATGCGGTTGACTATGTAAGAAAATATGATCGATGTCAAAGAGATGCTAATGTTCAAAGGCAACCAACTTCCTTCCTCACACCTTTAAGTGCTCCACACCCATTTACACACTGATGAATGGATATTCTTGGACTATTTTTCATAACATTCGAACAATAAAAATTATTCTTAGTGGTAGTGGACTACTTCACCAAGTGCGTAGAGGCCAAACCCCTAACAAAGAACACTGAAGCTAAAGTGCAGGACTTTATTTCGAAGTCTATAATATAAAGGTTCGGCCTACCTAGGACTTTAATTACTGACGATGGGCACCAGTTCATAGAAGCAAAGTTTGCTGAATTCTGTAAAGATTTGAATATTTTCTATCATTTCATATCTATGGCCTATCCTCAAGTGAATGGTGAGACCGAGGTAGCCAACAAAACCTTGCTGCAAGGAATAAAATCAAGGCTTGAATAAGCAAGAGGAACATGGGTGGACGAGCTCTATCATGTACTTTAGGCCTATAGAACTACTCAGAGGTTGTCGACAAGGGAAACTCCAGTCGCTCTAGCTTTTGGGATCAAGGCGGTCATTCTAGTTGAACTTGGACTTCTCTCAACGTAAGTTGAAAGCTTTAATGAACAAAGAAACTCGTAGGATCTTAGGGCAAATCTTTATTTACTGAAAGAAATATGGAAGAAAGCTCAAATTCGAATGGTAGCCTACAAGTAGAAAGTGGCCCAATACTATAACTCTAATGTTAGGAGTAAAACATTCAAAGTCGGAGACCTAGTGCAACATCGAGCAGAGATTTCACAATACCAAAATCAAGGCTAGTTTATCCCAAATTGAGAAGGACCTTATGAAGTTAAGAAAGTTGTCCGACCAAGGACTTACTACATAAAGAAGCTTGGAGGAGATATACTACCCCAGCCATTGAATTTGAAAAACCTACAAAAGTATTATCAAAAACCTCATTTCAATAAAAAGTTTCTTATTTTAACCCTCCTATCTTTGTGCAAATTGAGTTACGACAAAAAATGAGAAAGCCAAACTTTATTTTTAAATGAAGTAGAAGGCCTCCAGTTCTTAAACAAGATGTTAACCTCATCTTAACAAGGGTGAAAGCCTCCAGTTCTTAAATAGAAAGTTAATCATATTAGAAATAGGAGGTGGATCTCATCCTAATGTGGGTGAAGACTCGTACAAGGGATATGAAGGCCTCTGGTTCTTAAATAGGAGATTAGCCTCATCTTAACGAGGGTGAAGGCATTTGGTTCTTAAAAAAGAGGTTAAACCTTATCTTAACAAGGGTGAAGTCCTCCAATTTTTAAACAGGAGGTTAACCATGTAAGGAACAAGAGTTGGACCTCTTCCTAACATGGGTGAAGATCCTTATAAGAGATATGAAGGCCTCCAATTCATAAACATGAGATTAACCTCATCCTAACGAGGGTGAAGGCTTTCGATTCTTAAATAGGAGGCTAATCTCATCTTAATGAGGGTGAAGGCCTCTGATTCTTAAATAGGAGGTTAACCCCATTTTAATGAGGGTGAAGCATTTATGCCCCAGGGGAGAGGCCCCTGCAATGGCCCTTTTGTGCCCTTGGGGAGAGGCTTTCTCAATGGCCTTTTTGTGCTCGGCAATCTCATTAGGAATAGGAACAGAATCTCATCCTAACGAGAGTAAAAGCTATTTTAATGAAGACTCTCAATTTCTAAATAGAGGGATGTACTTACTCCTAAATAAGTTCAGAAGATTCTTGTTCATAAACAAGAGGGATAGATCTATGGGACATCGGACAGAAATTATTATTTTAAAATAATATCAACATTGGGTATGATAAGAAAATAAGAAGACCAACAAGTATCAAACTAAAATAGAATACGAAAAGATAATTGAAAGAAATATTATTTCACTAAACTAAAGTTCATTACATAGGTCCTCAGGGCCAGTTACCTAAAGAAAACAAGAAGAAAAGGAAAGGAAAAATGAAGTCCTACTCAAACTTCGGACTACCAGCCTCGGCCATTATAAGAGAATGCTTCAAGTCATTCACCTTTCTTTCAAGTTCCTGCCTCACCACCAAGCTTTCACCAAGCAGCTTTTGAGCTCTTCGGATGTCTTCTTTAGCTTCTCTTAGCCTTTTTCGTAGAACAGTGGACTCAGCTTCAGTATCCTTCACCACATTTTCCTGATAGATCATCTAGATCCTCAGCTGAAGGAGCTTAGCCTTGTTTTTGTCATACACCTTAGTTAGATTTGCCAGAGTATTCTTCAAAGAGGCAACTTCACTTGAATCTCCACTTGGACCAACTTGAGCTCTGTCCACCAATCGCTTTTGGAGCTGAGCTACTTCATCATTGGCAGCTTTTTCTTTTGAGTTTGGTGATCTGGTCATACTAGCCTAGCCTATAGATGTTGTATGCATCCTTGACCACATGCAATTGGTTCTGAATATCAGAGAACTTCTTCGAGCAGTCCCAACAATATTCTCCCTGATTTTTAGTCAAAGCCAAGCCCCTCTCCAACTGATTGACTTTTCTTTCGCCTCTTGAAGTTCAACCTCAAGAGAACATATTTTAGTAGTCAAGGTATAGGACTTCTTGCTAGCATGCTTTGACGCTTGTTCAAGCTCCACGGACAAGTGATATTTCTTGAAAGTGTAATCTTTGAAGGCTTGCTTGGAAGCTTGGCAAAGATTATTCATCTCAGTTGAGGCTATTGCATGATTATTTTTTTATTTCTAAAGTTCATCTTCTATCTTCTTCAGTTTCTTACTGATGTGCTGAACTTCTTTCCTCAAGGGTTTGATATGAGTCTTTAGAGGGATGGCTTGAGGTAGCGATGCGACTTCTGCCCATGCTATGTACGATGGCAGTACTTGCAAGCTGAACTCTGAATTATTGGCACATCACAATACATGAAAGTATGAAAAGAGAAGAAATTTATTTTCATTGATTAAAATGCTTAAGTACATAAGCTATGAAAGAAAAAAAAAGGTACAACTATAAAAGATCTCCAACCTCAAAAAGTGCGGCGGCAGAAGGCTTGCCGCGGCCTCGGTAGGTCCTGGCTCCCTGGCAGGCTCAAAAGCATTAACAGCAGGCCAAGCGAAAGGTAGATCGGCTTTGGCTGTAGAAGGCTCCGCCTCATCATCAAAAGAATTTTCTATTAGAAAGTTGAGGCCTACACCAAGGAACTTCTCAACAACTATCTATTGGCAAAGGTCAAAACATTTGCTGAAAGCCTCTGGAGCAAACTGGATCTTAATGCCTTCCAGCTCCTTCAAAGATTTGAAGTCCAGAATGGCCTGCTTCATGGCTTCAATCACTTGCTTCTCCCCTTCGACAATTTCAGCTTTGGTCTTCTTCTTTCTTCCCTTTTTTGAAGCCAGCATGACCTTCACCTCCATCGACACCTGCTCTTCTCTTTTGAGTGCTTCTTGGAGGTACCCGACCTCAATAGAATATGTCTTCTTCAAACATTCCACTTCAACCTTATACTCTTTGACCACCTTCACGTCCTTCAAAACCTCGACCTTATGAAGGCTAACCATCTCCATATTTTCAAAAAGATGGTGCCCCAACTGCAAGCAGCAAACAAATATTACTACTACAAAACATATATATATTCAACTAAGTATGAAAAGAAAGAAGTGGCTACCTCAAGAAAGGTTGCAAATGAGTCTTTCTTCCTCTCCTGGTCATTTGTTCGAAGGATTCTCTCGATTATGTTCGAAATGATGCAGCCCTTCATCAGGGGTTAAACGACCCCTAAGTCATCAAGGGAACCCCCAAGTCACACACTAGAGATTCCTACCTAATCTGATGGCTGGTAAAGAGTCCCACTCAATTGGGACTCTATGGTCAAGAGTCCCACTAGATTGGGACTCTTCGATCGGGAGTCCTATTGGGTTGGGACACTGAGTCTCAATGTCTTGGAGTCTATGGTCAAGAGTCCCACTGGATTGGGACTCTTCAACCAAGAGTCCCACAACTCTAGGACTTTGAGTCCTACATGTCTAAAACTCTATGATTAAGAGTTGAGACTCTACAATCATTAGTTCCACTTGTTTTAGACATCAAGATTCAGAGTCCCACAGGTTTGGGACTCTTCGATCAAGAGTTTCATTCTGATGGGACTCATTGTCCGAACACCCATCAGATTTGGACTCTAAATTTATGAGAGATTTATTAGTGATTTGATTATTAATTAACTCAATTTAATTGAGTAATTATTTATGGATCAAGTCTAATTGAATTGGGTTTAGTTGGGTTTGACCCGATTTGGTCACAAGTTGACCTAATCGTCGAGGAGGTTCGAACCCTGATTTGATCAGAGGTTGGGCTTAATTAATTTTTGATTTTATTAAAATTTAATTGATCCTAATTAAGCTTAATTATATTGGATCTAATCTAATATAGTTGGACCTAACCAATTTTGATTGGGTTGGTTCAATTGATTGAAGTTTAAATTCAAAGACTAGTTTGACTAGTCTTCTCTTCCAATGCGCCACCTTATCTCTCCTGTGCTCATTTAAAATTCATGAGAAAGGTTCTTGTAAGTTTTCTTGCATGCACAAAGAGATCTCACACCCATTTCTTAATGCCTAATATGGACAAAAATTAGTGGTTAATGTTCAAGTTTGAATGAGATTCAAATTTGCATTAACAAACCAACCTATTCTTATCCATGCGCCACCTCTCCTTTGTGAACCCTCTTATCTACACGAGAAAAGGTTTCTCATGATTTTTTTTTCATGGAAAGAGAGGGCATGTGCCTAGTCTTCTCATGGCCCATGGGATAAGGATCAAGTTGTTACAATTCAAAGAGAGTTTGAATGAATAACAACCTAATCCTCCTATGCATAGAAGACTTGGTTTGGCGCAAAAAAAAAGGAGGATTTTCTTTGGGACGTGCGACACCTCTAGAATAAAAAATCCATCTATGTGATACCTCCCATTCTGCATGAGTTTGAATTAAAAAAATTCCTGAGAGAAGAGAAAAACCAAGTGTTGGGTGCAAGGTTTTCTGTTTGCTACCCCAGATTTTGACCTAGGTTTCAGGAAGAGAGTTGGTGAGCTACGAGTGTCGTTAGCCCACCAAAATTTTAGGAGAACCTCCTCTGCCTCTCTGCTACATCTACCAGCAATCCGAGGGTCTGTGAAGCCCATAGATGAAGATCGAAGTTGTTCGATCGAAATAGCCCCTGAAAGACTCCGATGTCGAGCTAGCACTCGCAGGGAGCCGATCAAGATCAGGAGCCTCATGTGGATGATCCATGGAGGCTAGACATTTATGTGGCTACATCATAACCAACAGACCTCCTCGATAATGATTAGATCATGGCGGTCGACTACCCGTGTAAGGTATAGTGATCAGAACACTTAGATGTAGTAAATAGTTTACTGCACTGTTTTAATTTTTTAGATCTGATATGTATGCATTTATGTCATGTTTGGATCCTTAGTGTAGGATTTAATTTCTAATATAATCAATAATTAATTAATTAGATTAATTAATTTTCCACTATATTTTACATATTTTTGAAAAAGTTTTTGAAAGTAGCACTATTAACCCTGCACTAGTTCCTTCAGGACTCTCCTTCCTTTTGCTTGATATTGATGAAAGAGTTCGAGCCTCATCTCCAATGCCGACTGCTAATGAAATGAGCTACGAACTGATGACTCAACTGATCAAAAGAAATGATGGTACTAGTTTGAGATCTGAATATCAGTTTCTTTCTACTTCCTTCAACATAGAGGGGAAACCGCGGTACAAAATGCCATCAAGCACGACATGGAGCAGCATCATAGTTCTAAAGGCTTCAAGATGATCGACAGGTTCAGTGGTCCCATCATAACTCACAAACTAAAAAAGTTTGAAGTTCAACGGGACACGCTCCTACATGATATGGGCATAGAATGAGGAATCAGTACAGATGTCATCATGGTGAAAGAGGGCAACATGGTGGAATTCTTCGATCCATCGATTCATTTCTTAAAGCTTATGATCGAGAATATCATCTTGATCATTAATCTCAAAGTACTACTGGCTAGAGGGAGACAGTGATTCTCCAACGATGGAATCATGATCAGAATAAGTGCTCTCTGCTCTCTACTTCTCCTTCCCAGGAGTCACTGGCCAACTCGCCCAAGTGGGATTTTCTTGCATCGGATCTTTGCAATCCAGTGAGGGTCTTTCTTAAGGAAAAATCAAATTTTTCCTGCCATAGGATGCATCTGATCGGATCAGATTTGCAGCAAAATAATTTTAAAATTTTTTATGATCCAATCAGATTTGAGATTTCTCAGATCTAATTAGATTGATCTAAAATTTAGAAGTAAAATAAAAATAAAAATAATGATAACAGTTATCACCTAATCAGATAAACTGTTTACCAATTATGATGATCTGAAATTGATCCAAGATTCTGATTGAGCTGCGCACGTGCTCGGCCTCTACCAGTATCCACTCAAGTCAGATCTGGAAGTCTCCTCCTTCTAGATCTGATCTCCAAAGATCAGATCTGGAATCAATCATGAATGCTTTCGAACCGATCTTCGATGGCAGCATCTTCGTCTCTTAATGAGGGAACTAGTCGTGCAGTCTTTGCAGGATCAAAAACCAACCTTTGATCTCTGAGTTTTGCCCAACCCCTTGAGCATGGAGAAGAGGAAGAGATTTGAAAGAGGGATGCAGAGATGGAGATTTTGGCAGGGCTTCACCATAGAGAATTTTTGATTCGCAATAGCTTGCGCAGGGCCCTATTTATAGACCAAACCAAGAGTCCCTTCATATGTGATTTTGAACAGGTCAAAGCCAACAAGCAGAAGGACTCTCCCATGATCTCCATGCTCCACACCCCATTTTTTTAGATTTTTGTCCCACAAAAATAAAAGAATATGGTGTGGAACAATTTGGGATAAGATTAAGTTGGCGCACAACTCTTATCTCCCAAGAGTTTGAACTATTCAAACTTTTGACCCATTCAAACTTGATTTGAATGGGACACCTCCATACATATCCATATGGAGCGCATGGCCAAAGGGAGAGTGCACCCCTTATTCCTCACATAAATCCCATATGGACGTGCACCCTTAGATAAATTCTAGGGGGCGCACGCCATATCTCTTCTTTCCTGCAAACTGGGTCAACATTTGACCCTTGTCCTATTCCCCTCTCATGAGATTTTGGACAAACATTTTTCAATTCCCATCCAATGGAATTAGGTCAAGTCCTAACCAAGTTAGAACAATCCTTGATTAGGCCAGGACTTTGTCTAGTCAAATCAAGAAAATCCATCTAGAATTTTTGGGAGAGGCTTGTCCATATTTCATCTCATGATTTTAGGATAAGCCCTAATATAGCAAAGACAACCCTTATCTTATTTCCATCTTATGGGATTTAGGACAAGTCTTGATCAAGCTAGGACAAGGTCTAGTTAGATCAAGATAAATTTCTATAGAGTTTTCGGATAAGCCTTGTCCAAATAGTTCCACAAATTAGCAAGTCTTGTCCTGTTTCCATCCGATGGATTAGGACAAGCCAAGATCAGATTAAGAAAAGACTTTTTTGATCTAAACAAGTTTCAGTCAGACTAGGACAAATCCATACAAGGCTCCTGGATGAGCCAAATCTAATTTGACTCAGTCGAGACAATCCAGAAAGACTACTGAAGAAGAATATTAGGCTCAATCATGTGCAAGCATGATTTTTTGAAACATAATTGGATTTAATCTAAATCAATCAAACTGAGTTAGCTCAATTGATGACATCTAGATCCAAACCCTTGTTTGTGCGATCCAATTAGATTCAATTCTATATGGTAATGGGTCATGTCATGATCTCTATCATCAACATCATCAAAATACCTTTCGATGGACAAGAACTCTTCCGATTCATCCAATTAGAATCGTCGATCATCAAGATAATTCTAATTAGTCCCAAAAATTCATCAGTGATAACTAGCAGTATATGGTCGAAATCTATCAAAATCAAATAGTGAACCTCTCGGTGTAGCTACCTGTGTGATTGAGTTCTTCTATCATGAGCTCCGATGGGATTAGGGTTAAGGTTAACTCGACAAATCCAACACCCATCATATGAATGAATCATTCAATTCGAGTTTAATGTAAAATTCTAATAGAAACTTCTTTCTATTATTTCGCACTACCATGGCTATGAATTTTAGGACTCGATCTTCTGATCATCATAGGACTACTCTTTTACCGAGGTTGATAGATCCCATCTAGGTGTGATCCAATTCCTACAATAAACATACTATAGCCAACATACACCTCAGGATTCTGAATGGCTAGAAGACTGAGTTATATTATAGTCAAACTATAACACCCTCAAGGTGAACTACCAATGCACCTTAGGTCAAAGAACTAAATACATGCTACAGGATCGAGCTAGTCATCGACGAGAAGGTAGGCTCCCTTATGACTGCTCTAGGTGGTCACGCTCAGTACCCTCATTCTCTAACAAGTACCTATACTCTCACTCTAGTATCTCCACATCATAGACTCAAGACTCATCTATCCTAAACAGGTGATCGTATATCAATCTTCCAGATCAATCACCATCCTTGTGATGATCATACGATCGAAAGCAATTTATGAGTTAATTATGATAACTCATTTCTTAAATTCTCAACTCTTGAGAATATGTGTTATCATGTCTATTAACTCAATGGATGTATCACAAATACTTTAATACATAATGTGATAGAATAAATAACTCTTTAATTAATTTTAAGTTAAAATTATAAAAATATCCTTAGAAAGTATTTAACAAGTATCAGCCAATCTGGCTTTTAGGATATATATCTAACAAACTCTCGCTTGACCTAAAGTCAATTGGCTATAAATCTAAGTCCCATATTCTCAAAATGGGTTTGAATCTTCTACGGGCTTGAAGGCTTCGTCATTGGATCAATCGCATGGTCTACGGAGTCGACTCTCTTAACCTCATTATGTTCCTTCTTGAGGTAATCATGGATGAGGTGGAACCATCTTCTTGGAACTCTTCTAACTTACAGTACCATTAGAGCACAACAATAAACTTTCAGATGTCGACTTTCGATCATCTATGTCAGACATAAACTTTCAGATGATGACTTTCGATCATCTATATCAGACATAAAGTTTGAGTTTGTATACCACTGGACCTAGAGTTCACCATGCTGAACCTCTTCAGCACCTCCTCTATGTAAAAGATCCAGCATCCTCTTCAGTCTATCTTTATAGATCTTAAAAACAAAAAAGAAGGATGCCTTACCTAGATCTGTGATAGAAAATTTCTTAGATAATCATACTTTGATCTATATCAGCATGGGGATATCATTTCCAATCAGGAGGATGCCATCCATGGCAATATGAGGAAGACAACCATGCTCCCACTGACCTTCTTCAACATACTTGATTACTCCTTATTCTTGATGAAACCAAACGATTTGATTACATCAAGCATTTCAACTCCGAGATGCTTGCGTAAGTCCATAGATGAACCTTTGCAGCTTGAAGACCTTTGTGATCACCATCACTAGATGTGAAAATAAATGATTGTTCCATATAAATGAAGGAACCAGATTTAGGATTTCACAGGTAAATCTTGAAACTTTTGCAAGATCTTGCAACGAAAGACTTAAATAAATCTAAAATTTATTTAAATAATCATGTAAACACCTAGATCATAAATCTATTACATAATTAAGATATGATATTAAATCAAAAATTAAAATCAAATAAGAAAGAAAAAGATTGATCAAATCAACCTAGATCTATACTACATTAAATGCAGGTATGAAGTTTAGAGATCAAATCTATTACCTGAGTAAGTTTAGACATTCTAACTTGCTAATCTAGGCTTGAGGATAAAGTCATGAGCCTCACATGCGTCCAGCCTTTAGGAGTCTTTCACACGAACCTACGATCTCTGATCTAAAGTTTGATGCAGAAAATCAGCATAGCATGCTAATACTGTGCTGATCCTTCTTCAATGGTTGATCCAATGCTCTCTTCCTCAAAATTTAGACTCTCCAAAATATGAGAAGGAAGATGAGAGTTTGCTAATCTGAGACTCTCTCAAAAAAAAAACTCAAAAGAAAGAAGGAGAGATTCAAAATAAAATAGCCTTAGAAGAAGACCCTCTTCTTCTTTTCTTTTCTCTCACCTAGACACCTAGTTTGGTGCCTATGAAACCCCCACCCCCAAGAACCCTCTTCCTCTGATTTTTGCACACCCCAAACCTCTCCAAAGCTCTCTATTCCATGAAAAAATTAGAACAAAGTTTATCCAATAAATAGGAAAAAAGAAGAGTCTAAGTTAGGTCAAATTCCTAGACTAGGAATATCCAAACATGGGAAGTTGTTGGGGCACCCAACTCTTGGGTGCCTCCATAATTTTTGACGTGGACCAGTAAGGGAGGGTACACAAAAAGAAAGATTATTTTCATGGAATAAGAGAAGAATTAATTAAAAGAGGGGGTGGCACTCAAGAAAAGTTGTTTTGGTCAACAAGGATTCTATCTCATAGAATCCTAAGCAAAACCAATTCCTCCTTTGACTTGGTCTTCCACCTAACTTCCAAATATGACTTGGAGGGAGAGAGGGGGTGTGAAAATCAGGAAGAAAGGGATTTTTCATGAAAAATATATAAAAAATAGGTATGGAGGGCATTGGGACCAAGGTGGCGCAAGGAGATAGGGAGTCCTAGTCACACTAGAACTCCTATTTTGACTTGGTCAAACAAGATCTTTTAATCAAATAAAATCAAGATTAAATCAATCTAATTAAATAAGACCCTAACCCATTTAAGGACTTAATTAAATTAGATTAAATCAAATTTAATTCTAATTTATTTTTTAATCAAATTAGAAAATTAGGTTAATCCGAGTCCTAGTTAGACTGGGACTAGTTCTTCCTTGCACTTGGCTTATCCAATAAACCAATTGGACTTGATCCAATCAAGTCCAAACCAAATCTAATTAAATCATATTTAATTAAACTTAATCTCAACTTATTGGCTTAATTAAATTAAGCTAGTTAGCAATCTAATTGCTAATCGATCCTCCTGCAACACTTGCACTAGGTTAAACACCAATCGTATTGATTGTTTAACCCTAGAATGATTCTTAATCATTGATCAACCATCCGATCAGATCGCAAGCTCTAATGTATATCCTCATAGGTTCAAACCTAAGCTAGTAGCATAGGAATAAATTTTTGTACCAATCGAAATGATCATCTAGCAATGATACTCGATGGTCGGATAGGTTAAAGTTGTAGAACACCATCCTTAGAACCCATGCAGATATAGTTTTCATATAATTCATCCCCTTGACCATAATGCTTGTAGGACACCTCAGAGTTCAACTATCAACTTTGATCAAATTGTCCATATTGTATTTCAAAATATCAAATCCATTTGATGGATTATCCTGGCCAAGGTTTTGTTATATCGAAATACAGTGATACATTCTTCTCCAACTCTTAGAGTAGTCAATTCCATCTTGATCACACTCTGACTTCACAAGTACTTGACTATGTCCAAAAGTCTTTCATTGTTGAATTAGAAATTCAGTTAGTCTGGTACCAAAGCACAGTGAGTTGCTTGCAAGTCACTGAGGTGATCTCAGGTCTAAGGGATACTTAAATCGATATCCCATCAGAGACATTCTCGATAGCAGAATGCTCTGGAGTTGGTCACGTTCAATGACAATGTACCCATACATCTTACCTATATGCCATACTAGTGTCTCCAGATACCTTGGTTAAGAGGACAACCAATCTATATGGCATATAGCGACTTATGCTCAATAGACGCTGTCGTCTTAATTAACAGCGTATCATTTAGTCATGAACAAATTTAAGGACTAATCGATAAATCCTCTCTTTATCAAAACTAAATAGTCCTAAGAACTTTATCACAACAATGGAGTTCATTAGAAGATGTAAACTTGTGATGAAAAAGGATGCCAAAATATTTTTCATTAATCAATTATAATATCTTAACTGTCAACAGGCTAATGATTGGCTTTGAGACACAATTTCCAACAACTCTCACTTGTCCTAAAGCCACTCAGCATAGTATCTAATACCCATCTTCAACTTATGATTGTCGAACTCCTTGATTGCTAGGGCTTTAGTGAAGGGATCGACTAGATTCTCCTTTCCATCGATCTTCATTCCTAGGATGTAGGATGCTTCACCCAAGTCCTTCATGAAGAACTGTGATGATAACCAGACTTTTATTCCTTGTAGTATGGAGATGTCATTCTTGATTAAAAGAATATCATCCATGTACAAAATAAGGAATACCACTACTGGACCATTTGCCTATTTGTAAATGTAGGGTTCTTCTCCGTTCTTAATAAAGCTATATGTTTTGATCACTTTATCAAAATGTGTGTTCCAACTCTGAGATGCCTGCTTCAATCCATAAATGGATCTCTGAAGCTTGCACATCTTGGACTCATCTACAGATGTGAACCCTTCAGGTTATATCACATACACCTCTTCGGTCAGCTCTCCATTTAGGAAAGCTAACTTCACATCCATCTATCAGATTTCACAGTCTAGATGGGCAGTAATGGAAAGCATGATTTGAATGGACTTGAGCATTGCCATAGGGGAGAATGTCTCATCATAGTCAATACCATAATGTTGACGATACCCCTTGGCAACCAGACAGACTTTATAGGTCTCCATCTTTCCATCTGCGCCCCTCTTTCTTTTGAAGATCCATTTATACCCAATGGGTTTAATCCCTTCAGGTGGGTCAACTAATATTCATACATCATTGACCTTCATGGAATCCATTTTGGATCTCATGGCTTCTAGATATTTTTCAGAGTTGGGTCTCTACATCGTATCTATATAAGTGATTGGATCCTCATCGTTCTCATCGAGTTCGATGGGATCACCATCCTGGACTAAGAATCCATAGTATCTATCCGAATGGTGGGGTACTCTATTGGATCGTCTTAATAGTGCGGGTTCACTAGGCTTTGGATCTGATTTGATCAAATCTAACTTAGGTTCTGTTGGATATATGTGCCCTAGAAGCCAGAATTGGCTGACACTTATAATACACTTCTAGGGGCAAAATTATAATTCGACTAATATCGGTAAAATAGGTTATTTTCTATCACATATGTGTATTTAGTGTTTGTGATACATCCTTTGAGTTAATGGTAATGATAATTCATATTTTCAAGAGTTGAAAATTTAAGACATTAATAATCATTATTAACTCATAAAATGCTCCGGATCATAGGATCATCATGAGGATGGTGATTGATCTGGAAGGTTGGTGTACAATTACTTTTTTTTAGTAGATGAGTCTTGAGTCTATGGTATGGAGACACCGGAGCGAGAGTACAGATACTCATTAGAGAATGAGGGCACTAAGCGTGACCATCTCGAGTAGTCATTAGGGAGTCTACCTTCTCGTCAATGACTGACTCGATGCTGCAGTAGTATGTCTGATTCTTTGACCTGAGATGCATCGGCAGTTCACCTTGAGGGTGTTATAGTTTGACTATACCATTACTCGATTTTCTAGCCATACGGAACCCTGAGGTGTATGTTGGCTATAGCATGTTCATTGTAGGAACTGGATAGCATCAAGATGGAATCTATCTACCTCGGTGGTAGAGGAGCAGCCCTATGATGATCATGAGAATCAAGTCCAGAAGTCCATGGCCATGGTGGAGTGAAATAATAGAAAGAGTTTCTATTTAGGTTTTCACATTGGACTTGAAATCGAATGGTTACATCATATGACAGAGACTAGGGTTTGACGAGTTCACCTTAACCCTAATCTGATCGGGGCTCAAGATAGAAGAACTTAATCACACAGGTAGCTGCACCAAGAGGTTCGCATTCAGCTCTAATAGGTTGCCCCCATATACTGCTAGGTGTCATTGATGGATTTTGGGAGCAATTAGAATAATTTAGATGATCGATCATTCTAGCTGTTCGAATTAGAAGAGTTCTGATCCATCGAAAGGAGTTTCGATGATGTCGATGATAGAGATCATGACATATCCCATTACCATACAGAACTGAACCTAACTGGATCACACAAACAAAGGTTTGAATTTGGTGATCATCAATTGAACTGATCCAGTTCAATTGATCTTAATGAGATTCAATTAGGTTCAAGGAAATCGTGCTAGCACTCGATTGAACCTAACGTTCTTCTTTTACTATCATAAATAGTTGTCCTGACTGAGCAAAAGATATTTGTGCTCATTTAGAGGCCTTCACTTTATCTGACTGGAGCTTGTCCAAGTCAAAAAAGGTTGTCTTATTTTGTAAGACATTACCTCGCATTTTTGGTCACCTGCCATTTCTCGTCCTTTGACTTTGGTCAAAAGTTGACCTTTGATTGGTCAAATGTTGACCTTTGACACTTTGACTTTTGTCCATGTGTCATGCACCTATTGGAGAGCTGGTGGGGGCCTATCCTCCTGCCAGAATCTGGCAAGGAGGAGGGCGCACACCACCCTTGGCGTGTGCCCAAGCTGGAGGCGCCCAGGAGTCCCTATTGGATAGGGACTCCATCTCCTTTTTGGATTCCGATTAGAGTTCTCCTAAGAACCAACTTTGACTAATCTTAGGCACCCTCTAAGGAGGAATTCAGGGGACTCTATTCCCACCAATTAGATTTAAATCTGATTTCACAAAGAGTTATGATTCGTTGGGAAGAAGAGAAGTTGGATCACAGACAGTCTATAAATAAGACCCTGCGCCCAACTCAAATAAAGATTGGAAATAACAATTCTCCATGCCCCAAGGCTGCTTCTCCTCTCCTCTTCCATGCCAAACCCACCTTCTCCCTCTCCTCTTCACATCCAAAAGGAGTTTTGAACCTTGGTTGGTGCGATCCAGACGAGAGAAAGGCGACTGAAAGCTAGAAGGCTGCACTGCTGCAAAGGACGACTGCTGATCTTCGAAAGGTGTTTTGAAGATCCTCCAGATCAAATCCAGATCTAATTTTTGGAGACATGATAGAGAAGAAGAGGATCTCTAGATTTAGTCCGAGGGATACCGATAGAGGCTGGGCACTTGCATGGCTAGATCCAAAACCTTCCGCTGCTTACAGGATCATCAACGGGTAATAGGATTACCTACTTCAAGGTAAATTAAATTTAATTTAATTTATCTAATTTTATTTTAATTATTAAAATAATAAGAATCAGATCTAAAACATCCTAGATCTGATCTAGATCAAAGAGAAAAAAATTTTGAAATATATCTTTTGATCTGATCTGATCTGAACGAACCTGATCCGAAAAATCAGGATTTCCCTTCAGGTTCAACATTTTGTGTCAAACTTTCTGCCTGTTGAACTTCATCAAGTTCAACCTTAGAGACAACAGTTCCTTCATCACAAAACTCTTTTTCCAAAAAGATTGCCCTAAGGCTGACAAACATCTTTTGTTCATCAGCATAGTAGAAATAGTATCCTTTGATCTCTTTTGGGTACCCTATGAATGTATACTTGTCAGACCTAGATCCAAATTTATCTGTAACTAATCATTTGACATAAGTCGGGCACCCTCAAATCCTAACGTGTGAAAGTGTTGGCTTACGTCCTATCCATATCTCATATGGGGTTTTAACTACAGACTTACTTGGAATCCTATTTAATAGATAACAAGCTGATTTGAGTGCATATCCCTAGAAGGATATCGGCAAGTTGGCAAATCCCATCATGGAATGGACCATGTCTAATAGAGTCTGATTTCTCCTTTCAGACACACCATTATGCTATGGTGTTCCAGGAGGAGTCCATTAGGAGAGAATTTTATTCTCTCCTAGATATGTGAGAAACTCACCAAAATGGTATTCTCCTCCTCGATCAGACCAAGGAGTTTTAATACTCTTTTTAATTTATTTTTTCTACTTCACTTCAGAATTATTTGAACATTTTAAAAGAATCCGACTTATGTTTCATCAGATAGACATATCCATATCTGGATAGATCATTTGTGAAAGTGATGAAGTAGACAAATCCACCTCTGACACTTGTGCTTATTGGTCCACGTACATCAGTATGTACTAGACCTAAGAGCTCATTGGCTCTCTCATCTTTTCCAGTAAAAGATGACTTGGTCATTTTACCAAAAAGATGGGACTCACAGGTTGGAAGTGATTCACAATCACTGACTTTGAGGATTTTCTCTTGAGTCAACCTGTTTATCCTGTTCTTATTTATATGACCTAGCCTATAGTGCCATAAGTAGATATCTGATACACTATCTAATCTAGGATGCTTGTCAGTAGAATAGACTACATTAATAGATTGTGATAACATATACGCACCATTGTTCAATTATCCATAGAAAGTAGTAACACCATTTACAATGATATTATAAACTCATTTCCTTATGGAAATTTTATAATTGTAAATGGCCAAAAAGCCTACAGAAATGATATTTAAAAAAAAACTAGGATAGAAATGATAATCACTAAGAATAATGGTATGATATTCAAATACAAGTTTTAAAATTTTTAAAGCTAGAACTAGAATCGATCTTCCATCTCCAACGTTCAGAAATCTCTCATCTTGCTCGAATCTTCTACTAACCTACAACCCCTACAATGAATTATAAATATGGTAAGGGCTACCGATATCCAATATCCAATCAGTAATATGACAAATAAAGAAATTGCAAGGAGTTATTATATAAATACCTTGCCCAGTAATAGCTTGCTTCTTTCTCTGCTTGTTCGAATTCAAGAAGGCAATGTACTGAGGATAGTTCCTCTTTCAGTGCCCCCGCTTCTTGCAAAAGAAGCATTTGGCTTGACTCTTATCGGGCTTGGTCTTTGGGGTCTGAGCCTGCATAAGTGTCCCAGCATGAACATGCACCTTCTTGGCTTTCTTCTTCTTCTTCTTCTTTCCTTTCCCAAAGGATTAAGAACGATAAGACGAACCTCCTACTAAGATCACCGAATCCTTATGGAGTTGGTGATCCTTCTCAAAGTTCTGAAGTAACCCCAGTAAACCATGGTAGTCCACTTCAGGCTTTGATATTCTATAATATGTAAGAAATGGGAGATAAGACTTAGGCAGCGAGTTCAGTATTGCATCTTTTTCAAGTTGTTTCTGTAACGAAAAGCTAAGCATGCTCAAGTGCTCTATCAGCTCGATCATGTATAATATATGATCAGTGGCAGAGGCACCATCCTGCATTTTGGCATTAAAGATGGCATAACTAGTCTTGTGCCTCTCAACTGTTAGATATGTATGCCCTAGAAGCCAGAATTGGCTGACACTTGTAATACACTTCTAGGAGCAAAATTATAATTTTGACTATAAATAATAAAATGAGTTATTTTCTATCATAAATGTGTATTTAGTGTCTGTGATACATCCCTTGAGTTAATGATAATGATAATTCATATTTTCAAGAGTTGAAAATTTAAGACATGAATTTTCATTTATTAACTCATAAAATGCTCCTGACTGTAGGATCGTCATGAGGATGGTGATTGATCTGAAAGGCTAGTGTACAATCACTTCTTCATAATAGATAAGTCTTGAGTCTATGGTGTTGAGACATCAAAGCGAGAGTACAGATACTCGTTAGAGAATGAGGTTACTGAGCGTGACCACCTCGAGCAGTCATAAGAAAGTCTACCTTCTCGTCGATGATTGACTCAAAGCTGCAGTGGTGTATCTAGTTCTTTGACCTAAGTTGCATCGGTAGTTCACCTTGAGGGTGTTATAGTTTGACTACACCATGACTCGATCTCCTAACCATTCAAAATCCTGAGGTGTATGTTGGCATAACATGTTTATTGTAGGAATTGGATTGCACCAAGAGGGAATCTATCCACCTCGATGGATGAGAAGCAGCCTTATGATGATCATGAGAATCAAGTCCATAAGCCCATGGCCATGGTAGAGTGAAATAATAGAAAGAGTTTCTATTAAGGTTTTCACATCGGACTTGAATCGAATGATTAAATTATATGATAGAAATTAGGGTTTGACGAGTTCACCTTAACCCTAATCTGATCGGAGCTCAAGATAGAAGAACTCAATCACATAGGTAGCTGCATCGAGAGGTTTATTTTTAGTTTTGATGGGTTGCCACCATATACTACTAGGTGTCACTAATGGATTTTGGGAGCAATTAGAATGATTTAGATGACCAATCATTTTAATTTTCTGAATCAGAAGAGTTTTGGTCCATCGAAAGGAGCTTTGATGATGTCAATGATGGAGATCATGACATATCCCATTACCATATAGAATTGAACCTAACTGGATCACACAAATCAGGGTTTTGACCTAGATATCATCAATTGGACTAACCTAATTTAATTGATTTGATTTAGATTCAATCAATTTCAAGGAAATCATGCTAGCACACGATTGAACCTAATATTCTCCTTTTATTATCATTAAAAGTTGTCTTGACTGAAACAAATGTGTTTGTGCTCACTCAGGTACCATTACTTGGTCTGACTAGAGCTTGTCTAGATTAGAAAAGGGTTGTCTTAATTTATGAGATAAATTTGAGATAACACCTGCAATTTTCCATCACCTGCTAATTCTTGTCCTGTGACTTTGGTCAAACATTGACCTTTGACCCTTGGACATCTGCCCATGTGTCATGCACTTATTGGAGAGCAGATAGGGGCTTGTCTCCTTACTAAAATTTGGAAAGTAGGGGGTGCATGCCTAGGATGGTGTGCACCCATGGATTGGGATGCCTGGAGTCCCATACGGATGGGACTCTTGGTTGCTTCTTAGATTCTACTTAGGTGACCCTTACCTATAGACTTTGACCAGTCTTAGGCACCATCTAAGGATGAATTTATGGGGCTCTCATCTGATTGGATCAGGTGATGTCATCCCATCAATCAGATTTAGATCTGATTGCATGAAGCAATGCAATTGGCTGGGATGATGTGGCACTACATGCCGCAGCAAGGTCTATAAATAAACCCTATATGCGCCACACTTTTAGAGAGTTTTCTCCTAGCCCACGCCCCAAGGCCATCCCTCTCCCTCCTCCATGCCATCTTTTGATCCTCTCTCTCCTATCATGCCCAAGGAAAGTTGGACTTCAGTTTGGTGCGATCCAGCCAAGACAAGGCTGATGAGAAAGAAAGAAGGCTGCACTACTGTAGAGACGACTGCTGATCTTCAGAAAGAGTTTTGAAGATTCTCCAAATTAGATCCAGATCTAATTTTTGGAAAAGTAATAAAAAAAGAAATGATCTCTAGATCCAATCCAAGTGGATAAAGGTAGAGGCCAGGTGCTTGCATGGCTAGATCCAGAATCTCAGGCAATCAACAAGATCATCAATAGGTAATCTGATTACCCACATCAAGGTATAAATTAAATTAGATTTAATTTATTTTATTTTTATTCATTAGATCTATAAAATCATATCAAAAATATCTTAAATCTAATATGGATGCTTGAGAGAATTTTTTGAAATATCTCTCTTGATCCGATCAGATCTGAACGTACCTAATCCAAAAAATCAGGATTTCTCCTTCAACTGGTATCAGAGTTAGGTTCAATAAAAATTATTTAGATCTAATTTTTAACTTATTTTGATCTAATAATTGGTGATTTGAGATGTCACATGAGATATGATTAGATCTAAAATTAGAAAAACTAAAATTAAATAATATTGATCTAAGTTCTATAATATGCATGACTAGTTGTAAAATAGAATAGTTCTATACGTAGTCTTGCATAATCATGATTTATTTTGATTAAATTATAATTTTAGATCTATTTATTTTTTATTTTTTAATGATTATAAATATTATAATAAGATCTGAAAAATAGAAAAATAAAATTATTTAATTTTTAAATCATATGAGATATGATAATTTCATGTCTAGACTAGTTGTAGAATAGTTCTACATAGTTATTTAGATTAGAATTTATTTTGATGTGATCAATTTAATTTTATTTTTTTAGATAATTATGAGATAATTTAGATCTTAAAATCATGCATGCATGATACATGAGATCTATACAAAATATGTATTAAGTTAGATCAAATTTTATATATGAGATATATGATGTAGATCTAACTAATTTTGTAGATTTATATTTCTGATTAAAGCGTTCCCCTTGAGCGTCTGGTCATAAGAACAAAGTAGGGTTTAAATGCCCTCTCCTTCCATTCGATGGGGTGTTCTTATGATATGTAGGTGTGCTGCGCATTCATCCTTAATCAGAAATCAAGAACTTACTTTTTGCAAAACCCTAGATCCTGAAACCCTAGGATTTTATTTACATGTTTTGTTTGTGAATCCTAAACTTAATTAAGAATTAAGATTATAAAATATTAATTAGATCTAAAATTGAGAATTTCAAATCTAAGACATATTCATAATATTGGGTTCGGGCTTGGGTAGCTCAATTAGGTCTAAGCAGTTGATCAAATCAAATCAAGAGTTGGTTAGATGGGATCAACAGTGCTTAAATTGACCAGCCTAATAGGATTAAGTCTGGGTCAAGATCGAGTCACGTGAGTGATCGATCAAGCTAAGACCTAATTAGGCTCAATGGTTAGAGTCTGGATTGTAGGCTAACCCAATTGGTTCTGGCTCAATAATTTGGTGTCTAAGGTAAGTTTGGCAGATACGATCGACTGGTTTTTAATTGAAAGCTACTCGACTCGAATGCATTCTTATCGAGTTAATGGCATATCCCTTCCACCGGTCTCACTTACCTGGCCATGTTTGTTGGCTCAGTTCTAATCTGAGGTGGTCAATAATCCGAGCTAACCCATGCCACTAGGTTAGTCATAATGGTTATGACTATGTCAAGTCTAGTTTAATGAGACCTAAATCAAATCTTCCTAAGAAAAGATTAAGTCTAAGGTCTTCCACCATTGTAGATGTGTGGGCCCTTCCTATGGTTGATTGTTCTCGACTGGTTACAGTGGCTCAGTTGCATCGAAAGATGCAACCATGTCTATTAGGCATTGGATGCTATGGGCTAGAGGATGGATTGGGCTCAATATTTTGGATACGGTGAGAGACTCAATTAGGAATCCAATCTGTGCAAATGGTGGGTCTGACTTAACTAAGGAGTGGATCAATATTTTGGGATACGATGAGATTCATGAATTAGAGACCAAGTTTGGGTGCACCATGATTAGAGAATCATTGAACAAGAGTTGTTCACTCATTGGCTAACCCATCACCAATAACTATTAGGTGAGGTGATGAGTCAGTTGGTGGGACCGCACCACCCACTAGAAATCATTAATCATGAAATTTTTGCATCTCTATAGAGAAAGTGTAGGGATCCAAGAAAATAGTAGAAGCTAATTTATTTAAAAATAAAATTTTTAAATAAATTGGTTAAGTCTTAATTATAATATCTAACTAGAAACTTTGACTCTCTATAGAAAAATGTCTGCATCTAACCCATTAGCACGAATCCTGGACACCCATAGACAGACCAGACCAAATTACAAGGATTGGCTCCAAAACATCAAAATCATTTTTGATTTTGAGAAGTTAACTCATGTATTGGACCAGGATCCTTCCACCTTACCAGTTCATCCATCCGCTGAACAAAGAGCATCTCAAGATAAGTGGATGCACGAAAATAACAAGGCCAGATATTATATGTTGGACTTGATGTCTGATGAACTTCAGCACCAACATGAAGATATCATGACTGCTCACCAAATGTTGGCTCACCTATAGGAGATGTTTGGTGAACAGAGTCGCGCAGCCAAGTATCAAGTCACTAAATGACTTTTCAAGGCTAAGATGCATGATGGGCAGTCAGTCCAAGATCATTGTCTGATGATGATCAAAAATTTGGAAGAGCTTGAGAAGCTCAAAGTGAGGTTGGACTTGGATCTATAGAATGATATAATTCTACAATCTTTGACTGATGCGTATGGGCAGTTCATCATGAACTACCATATGCATAAACTTCAAAATTTCTTGGCCGAACTTATGAACATGCTGGTTACCGCTGAGCTTTTCATGAAAGGTTCTAAAGGCTCAGTACTTGCTATGGAATAGACTTCTTCCAAGAGAAAGTCTTTTGGAAAGAAGAAGAAGTCTGTGAAAAAGCAGAAGGTGGAAGGAGGAAAGAAGAAAAAGGCAGAGCTAAAGAAGAAGGCCATTGACAAAGAAAAGTATTTCTATTGCAACAATGATGGCCACTGAAAGCGAAACTAACCTACTTACCTGGCCACCCTAAGAAAGAAGGAGGCAGGTCCTTCTAGAGGTATGCTCGTTATTGAGTCTAACCTTACGATTTCTTCTACATCCAGTTGGATGCTTGATTCTGATTTTAGTGCTCATTTGTGCACTTCTATGCAGGGTCTTGAGGATAGCAGGAGGCTGAGGGATGGTGAGATGATCCTATGCATCAAAAATGGAGCAAGAGTTGCTGCCGTAGCCATGGAAACATACCCTCTTCGACTACCATCTGGTTTAGACTTAGTGTTAAAAGACTATTATTATGTGCCTACAGCAAATAGGAATATGATTTCTATTTCTTGTCTTGCATTAGAAGGCTATGTAATTAATTTTCTTAAGGACCATTGTAACATTCTTTATGAAAGAAATAAAATTGCAAAGTGGTTTCCTTATTAATGGATCTTTATCAGTTACATATTGATGTATCTATTTTTAATATCGAGCAAAATGTGAATGCCATGAAACGACCTAGGGATAGTCCAAATGATAGGTATCTATGGCACCTAAGATTAGGTCATATAGCAGAAGATAGGATTAACAAATTGGAGAAAAATGGGCTATTGAGTCCGTTGACTTTCAAGTCATATCCAACTTTTATGAATCTTGTCTTCAATGGCAAAATGACTAAACTTCCTTTTGTAGGACATGGGGAAAGGGCCACAGATCTTCTTGCCCTAGTACATACTGATGTGCGGCCCATTTGATGTGCCGGCTAGAGGCAATTTTGTCTACTTCATTATCTTTATCGATGATTTATCTAGGTATGGGTATGTGTATCTTATGAGACACAAGTCTGAAGCTTTTGAAAAGTTCAAAGAATTCAGACATGAAGTAGAAAAAGCAAACTAAAAAATCCATTAAGGTTCTTCGATCAGATCGAGGAGGTGAATACCTTAGTCGAAAATTCCTAGACTATCTCAAAGAAAATGGCATAGTCTCTCAATGGACTCCACTTAGGAACACCTCAACTCAATGGGAAATTTCAGAATGGAGAAATCGGACCCTATTGGATATGGTCCGATCCATGATGAGCTTCACAGACCTCCCTGATTTTCTTTGGGAGACACTGTCATTGTTAACTATCAATATACTTACTGAATAGGGTTCCTTTCTAAAACCATTCCTACCACACCGTATGAGATATGGCATGGTAAGAAACCAAGTCTGAGTCATCTCAGAATTTGGGGTTGTCCTGGCTCATGTCAAAAGACAACAAGCGGAATAAGTTAGAGTTTAGGTCCTTTAGAGCTCGATTCATAGGAATATCCTAAAGAGTCATTAGGATACTATTTCTACATTCCAGAAGACCACAATGTGATTGTGAGTCGACATGCCATCTTTCTTGAAAAATAGTTTATTCAAGATAGTGGCATTCGAAAGCAGATCAAGCTTGATGAGAAAGTCTCACAAGAGTAACGAGCTAAGGACCAAATGGAACCAAATCAGGTTGAGCCAATAAGAACACTACCTCCTCCACCTCGTAGATCGAAAAGAGTTTTCCCATCCTCCTGAGAGGTACTTAGGTACTATTTTAGAGAAAGTAGAGAAAATGTTCCTCATAGGTAATGGGGTTCATGGTGATGATCCCAAAACCTATAACGAGGTGATATCAGATATCGACTCCGAGAAATGGTTAGAGGCAATGAAGTCAGAAATTGACTCGATGCACTCAAACCAAGTCTGGACCTTGGTAGATCCACCAGAAGGTATAGTACCTATTGGGATGTAAATGGATCTTACAAGAGAAAGATTGGTGCAGATGGAATGTGGAGACATTCAAAGCTAGACTAGTGGCAAAAGGTTATAGTCAGTACGAAGGCATTGACTATCAGGATACCTTTTCGTTAGTAGCTATGCTAAAATCCATCCGCACATTGCTTGTTGTTGCAGCCTATTTCGATTATGAAATATGGCAAATGGATGTAAAAACGGCATTCTTAAATGGATATCTTGAGGAAGATATCTATATGGAACAGCCGCTAGGTTTCACATCTGATGATACTGATCACAAGGTTTGCAAGCTGCAAAGGTCCATATATGGACTTAAGCAAGCATCTCGGAGCTGGAACACTCACTTTCAATGATGTGATCAAATTATTTGGTTTCATCAAAAATGAAGAGGAACCATGTGTCTTCAAAAAGGTCAGTGGGAGCGCTGTTGTCTTCCTCGTATTGTACGTGGATGACATCCTCCTTATTGGGAATGATATTCCCATGTTGACCATAGTTAAAATATGGTTGTCCAAAGAATTCTCCATGAAAGACCTAGGTGAAGCATCCTTTATTCTAGGAATTAAGGTCTATAGGGATAGACCGAATAGGATGCTAGGACTTTCACAGAAGATGTACATAGAAGAAGTACTAAAGAGGTTTAGTATGGAAAACTCTAAGAGGGGATTAATACCCTTCAGACATGGTATTCATCTTTCCAAGAAGATGTGCCCTAGCACACCTGAGGAAATAGAATGCATGAGCAAGATCCCTTATGCTTCTGCAATAGGGAGCCTCATGTATGCCATGCTATGTACACGACCTGATATAGCCCATGCTGTGAGTGTCACAAGCAGATATCAGTCAAATCCAGGTGAAGAACACTGGACTTCTGTGAAATGTATCCTTAAGTACTTGAGAAGAACTAAGGATATGATGTTGGTCTTTGGTAATGGAGAACTCCAAGTCCAGGGATACACAGACTCGAATTTTATGTCCGATATAGATGATCGAAAGTCGACATCTGGGAGTTTGTTTTTGTGCAATGGTGGTGCTATCAGCTGGAAGAGTTCCAAGCAATAATGATAGCAGATTCCACTATGGAAGCAGAATACATCGCTGCATCAGAGGCTACAAAGGAGGCATTCTAGTACAAGAAGTTTGCCACAAAGATTGGAGTGATGCCATCAGATGCCATTTCTCTGTACTGCGACAACAATGGCGCCATAGCCCTTGCTAAGGAGCCAAGGTCTCACCAGAAATCCAAGCACATTGAGCGGCGATACCACCTCATCCACGATTACCTCGAGAAGGTTACGTCGAGGTCAAGAGAGTCAACTCCGCAGATAATGCGCATGGACCCACTTACAAAGCCGTTGGGCCAGCAGAAGATCGAAGCCCACCTTGAGAAGATGGGACTTAGATTTGTAGCCAATTGGCTTTAGGTCAAGTGGGAGTTTGTTAGATATGTGTGCCCTAGAAGCCAGAATTGGCTGACACTTGTAATACACTTCTAGGGCAAAATTATAATTTTGACTATAAATAATAAAATGGGTTATTTTCTATCACATATGTGTATTTAGTGTCTATGATACATCTCTTGAGTTAATGGTAATGATAATTCATATTTTCAAGAGTTGAAAATTTAAGACATGAATTTTTATTTATTAACTCATAAAATGCTCCTGACTGTAGGATCGTCATAAGAATGGTGATTGATCCGGAAGGTTAGTGTACAATCGCTTTTTCATAGTAGATGACTCTTGAGTCTACAGTGTAGAGACACCAGAGCGAGAGTATAGGTACTCGTTGGAGAACGAGGGCACTGAGTATGACCACCTCGAGCAATCATAAGAAAGTCTACCTTCTTGATGATGACTGACTCGAAGCTGCAGTGGTGTGTCTAGTTCTTTGACCTGTGGTGTATCGGCAGTTCACCTTAAGTGTGTTATAGTTTGACTACACGATGACTCGGTCTCCTAGCCATTTGGAATCCTGAGGTGTATGTTGGCTATAACATGTTCATTGTAGGAATTGGATTGCACCAAGAGAAAATCTATCTACCTCGGTGGATGAGGAGCAACCCTATGATGATCATGAGAATCAAGTCTATAAGCCCATGTCCATGGCAGAGTAAAATAATAGAAAGAGTTTCTATTAATATTTTCACATCGGACTTGAATCAAATGATTAAATCATATAATAGAAATTAGGGTATGACGAGTTCACTTTAACCCTAATCTAATCGGGGCTCAAGATAGAAGAACTTAATCACACAGGTAGCTGCACTGAGAGGTTCATTTTTAATTTTGATGGGTTTTCATCATATACTGCTAGGTATCACTGATGGATTTTGGGAGCAATTAGAATGATTTAGATGATCAATCATTCTAGTTGTCTGAATTAGAAGAGTTTTGATCCATCGAAAGGAGCTTCAATGATGTCAATGATGGAGATCATGACATATCCCATTATCATACAGAACTAAACCTAACTGGATCATACAAATAAGGGTTTGGATCTAGATATCATCAATTGGACAAACCCAGTTTAATTGATTTGAATTAGATTCAATTAGGTTCAAGGAAATCGTGCTAGCACATGATTGAACCTAATATTCTCCTTTTATTATCATTAGAAGTTATCTCAACTGAGCCAAATATGTTTGTGCTCACTCAGGTACCATTACTTAGTCTGGCTGGAGCTTGTCCTGGTCAGAAAAGGATTGTCTTAATTTATGAGATAAATTTGAGACAACATCTACCATTTTTCGTCACCTGCTAATTCTTATCCTTTGACTTTGGTCAAACATTGACCTTTGACCCTTGGACATTTGCCCATGTGTCATACACTTATTGGAGAGTAGATAGGGTCTTGTCCCCTTACTAGAATTTGGAAAGAAGGGGGTGCATGCCTAGGATGGCATGCGCCCATGGATAGGGACGTCTGGAGTCCCATACGGATCGAACTCTAGGTTGCTTCTTGGATTCTACTTAGGTGACCCTTACCTATAGACTTTGATCAGTCTTTGGCGCCATCTAAGGATGAACTTATGGGGCTCTCATTTGATTGGATTAGGTGATGTCATCCCATCAATCAGATTTAGATCTGATTGCACGAAGCAACGCGATTTGCCAGGATGATGTGGCACTACATGGCGCGGCAGGGTCTGTAAATAAATCTTGTCTGTGCCATATTTTTAGAGAGTTTTCTCCTAGCCCATGCCCTAAGGCTGCCCCTCTCCCTCTTCCATGCCATCTTCTTATCCTCTCTCTCCTCTCACATCCAAGGAAAGTTGGACTTCAGTTTCGTGCGATCCAAGCAAGAAAAGGCTGATGAGAAAGGAAGAAGGCAGCACTGCTGCAGAGACGATTGCTGATCTTCAGAAGAAGTTTTGAAGATCCTCCAAATTAGATCTAGATCTGATTTTTGAATAAGTGATAAAGAAAAAGAAGATGTCCAGATCCAGTCCGAGTGGATACCGATAGAGACCAGGCGCTTGCATGGCTAGATCTAGAACTTCAGGCAATTAGTAGGATCATCAACGGATAATCTGATTATCCACATCAAGGTATAAATTTAATTAGATTTAATTTAATATATTTTTATTCATTAGATGTATAAAATTAGATCTAAAACATCTCAAATCTGATAAGGATGCTTGAGAGAATTTTTTGAAATATCTTTCTTGATCCGATCAGATCTGAACAAATCTGATCGAAAAATCAGGATTTCTTCTTCATCAACATCATCAGATGTGCCAAAAGAATCCTCCAACACTTGAAGCATTTTATTTGACTGAGCTATCTCAAACTTGCGACTGAACTCATTGCTTATTGCATCCAGCAAAATGCAGCACACCATAGTTCGGTCACTGAGCCACTTCTGATAAGTGTCTCTGACTGTTCAACACTCATTGGCAGCTGGCTACTCTGGTGTAGGATCTATCAGCATATATAGGATCTATTCATACTCCAGGACAATCTTCAACTTTCGATACCAACTACCGAAGTTGGGTCCCACCAACTTATCATTGTCCAACAATGATTGGAGCAATAGAGAAGTGGCCATGTCTGCACAAAGGAAAACCAAAACCTAATTAGTAATTGTGTCATTAAACCTAAAGATTTGGACTTTAATCAAAAGATTTCTCCCACTATTTTATTCGAATTTATAGTCTCGACCTCCAATTTGAGAAATTACCCTAATTTCTTAGTGGGTACTAGAATCCACATAGACTGTACACAAGCCCAACTTTGGTTGGCCCACCCATGGACATCTAAGGGTAGGTTCATAACCAATTGTTTCTCTAAATAATTTTCAGTAATTAAATTTTGCCCCAGGCCCTAATCAGTTAGTTTTGGCCTTCTCAGAAAAGGATCCAGTTAGGTCCAACCATTAACATGACCATACTTGGTCCATCTAACCAATGAATGATCAGGCCCAACTTTGGTTGGCCCACCTAACCACCATTTAGAAAGATGTATCCAAGAGATCATATAATGAATGATAATTTCATCAACCCATAAGCACCAGGCCTTTAGGCCTCCAATGATTATCTAACTGATGGATCCATTATCATCCACTTTAATGGGAGGCTATGATTCAGTTATCATATAACTATTTTATTTTAGGGACCTAATAATTTTAGAGGATTTATTTATAGAAGTGAGTAGGTCAAATTAACTAGCTTATCATGATCCTCCCATTAACTTCACCAAGTCAGCTTAAGGGAGACTATTAATAGGCTGGTCTAGGAGCACCTAAATTAGTGAAACTGATTTACCTAGCTGACATAGGTTAGCTCGAATAGTCAAGCGATCTGATCAAAACATAATCTCACCAAGAAGCCAGGTATGTTCGATCAGTGGAAGGGTCTGCTAGGCTTGCCTTAAACACCATCAGTAGTGGCTAGGTAAGCAGGCTGCCAATTAAAAACCACTGGTCCGGTTTATCTTAAACACCAACTAGTTTAATTAGTTTCAATTAGATCAATTTAATAGTTCATGCTAGACCAGTAGCCAAGAATCAAGTCCATCTTGGGTCTTGTTAAAGACATGGACTTGACCAACTACAACTATTGTAATTGATCTAGAGAATCCTTGACCTAATCTAAGACAATAATTGATTAGATTTAGTCAATTCTCTAATTAAGTCCATTCTTTAATCTAACCCTAGGTCTAACCCAATTAATGAACCTAATCCCCACTAACCCATTTAACCCAATGTATTATGATTTGTCTTAGGATCTTCAATTCACAATCCTAGATCTTAATCAATCAACTTCTTAATTCTCAATTAAGTTTTGGGCTGAAGGTTGGGGTTCGATTTTTCAAAAATGATTTTCATGTTTGTAAAATATTTTTACAACATGGTTCTATCAACCAAGTTGCATGTATGATTCATAATCAATATGCAAGTAAAATAAACATAAAACTACTTTAAATCTAATCTAAACAGGTTCGTGTAATTGAAATAGTTTCAATAATAATCAATCATAAATCTCCCTAGATCAAATCTAACATATTTATGATGATTGAAATCAGATTAAAATATTTTTAGTTAGATCATAAAATCTCTTAGATCTAATCTAAAATTTTATGATTAATATTTTAGATCAGCATGTACTAGGATAACCTATTCATTGTAAGGGATAAACCTTACAGCAGGACAACCTTGTGACAGTCCATGCAACATAATTTTTTTTTTAATTTTAGATTTAATAATTAGATTATAAATTAGATCTAATATAAAAAATAATCTAGATATGTATAAAAATCATGTAATAAAAATCTAGGTTCTGATACCAATTGAAGGAACCAGATCTAGGGTTTCATAGGTAGATCTTGAAACTTTTGCAAGATCTTGCAACGAAAGACTTAAATAAATATAAAATTTATTTAAGTAACCATATATCTCAAAAATATTACATGATTAAGGTATGATATTAAATTAAAAATTAAAATCAAATAAGAAAAAAAAAGATTGATCAAATCAATCTAGATCTATACTACATCAGTTGCATATATGAAGTTTAAAGATCAAATCTATTACCTGAGTAAGTTTAGATATTCTAACTTGCTGATCTGAGCTTGAGGATGAAGTCATGAGCCATACACGTATCCGACCTTTAGGAGTTATCTATACGAGCCTATGATCTCTGATCTAAAGTTTGATGCAGAAAATTAGCACAGCATGCTAGTACTATGCTGATTCTTCTTCGACGATCGATCCGATGCTCCCTTCTTCAAAATTTGGACTCTCCAAAATATAAAAAGAAAGATGAGAGCTTGCTGATCTAAGACTCTCTCAAAAAAAACTAAAAAGAAAGGAGGAGAGATTGAAAATAAAACAGTCCTAGAAGAAGACCCTCTTCTTCTTCTCTTTTCCCTCACCTAGACACTTAGTTTGGTGCCTATAGAACCCCCACACACAAGGAACCTTTTCCTCTAATTTTTGCACACCCCAAACCTCTCCCAAAGATCTATATTTCACAAAAAAATTAGAATAAAATTCATCCAACAAATAGAAGAAAAGAAGAATCCAAGTTAGATCAAATTCCTAGACTAGGAATATCCAAACATGGAACGTTGTTGGGGCGCCCAACTCTTGGGCACCTCCTCTACAATTTTTGGCGTGGACTAGCTTAAGAGAAATTTTGATTTTTTAGACCAGGTTCATTCAGATCTGATCTTTATTATTCCAATAATTAACATCGAATCTTGATAAATTAAATCAAATTTAATTTATCTTGATGTAGGGTAATCGTATTACCTATTGATGATCCTGTAAGCAGCGAAAGGTTCTGGATCTAGCCACGCAAGTGCCTGGCCTCTACTGGTATCCACTCAGATTGGATCTGGATATTCTCTTCTTCTCTATCACATCTCCAAAAATCAGATCTGAATCTAATTTGGAGGATCTTCAAAACTCCTTTCGAAGATCAGCAGTTGTCCTTTGCAGTAGCGCAGCCTTCTAGCTTTCTGTCGCCTTTCTCTCATCTGGATTGCACCAACTAAGATCCCAAACTACTTTGGGCATGGAGAGGAGAGGGAGAAGATGGGCTTGGCATGGAGGAGGGAGAGATAAACAGCCTTGGGGCATAGAGAATTCAATTTCCTTTTGAGTTGGGTGCAGGATCTTATTTATAGACTATGCATGATCCAACTCCTCTTCTTCCCAACAATTCACAATCCTTTGTAAAATCAGATCTAAATCTGATTGGTGGGAATAGAGTCCCTTGGATTCATCCTTAGATGGTGCCTAAGACCAGTCAAACTTGGTTCTTAGGAGAAGTCTAATCGGAATCCAAAAAGGAGATGGAGTCCCTGTCCAACAAGGGACTCCTGGCGCCTCCAGCTTGGGCACACGCCAAGGGTGGCGTGCGCCCTCCTCCTTGCCAGGTTCTGGCAGGGGGACAAGCCCCCACCAGCTCTCCAATAGGTGCATGACACATGGACAGAAGTCAAAGTGTCAATGGTCAACATTTGACCAATCAAAGGTCAACTTTTGACCAAAGTCAAAGGATGAGAAATGGCAGGTGACCAAAAATGGCAGGTAATTGTCTTACAAAATAAGACAACCCTTTTCTGACTTGGACAAGCTCCAGTCAGACCATAGTGAAGGCCTCTGATTGAGCACAAACTCCTTTGGCTCAGTCAGGACAACTATTTATGATAGTAAAAGAAGAACGTTAGGTTCAATCGAGTGCTAGCACGATTTTCTTGAACCTAATTGAATCTCATTCAGATCAATTGAACTGGATCAGTTCAATTGATGATCACCAGATTCAAACCCTTGTTTGTGTGACCCAGTTAGGTTCAGTTCTGTATGGTAATGGGATATGTCATGATCTCTATCATCGACATCATCGAAACTCCTTTCGATGGATCAGAACTCTTCTGATTCGAACAGCTAGAATGATCGATCATCTAAATCATTCTAATTGCTCCCAAAATCCACCAGTGACACCTAGCAGTATATGGTGGCAACCCATCAGAGCTGAATGCGAACCTCTTGGTGCAGCTACCTGTGTGATTAAGTTCTTCTATCTTGAGCCCGATCAGATTAGGGTTAAGGTGAACTCGTCAAACCCTAGTTTCTGTCATATGATGTAATCATTCGATTCAAGTCCGATGTGAAAATCTAAATAGAAACTCTTTCTATTATTTCACTCTGCCATGGCCATGGGCTTCTGGACTTGATTCTCATGATCATCATAGGGCTGCTCCTCTACCACCGAGGTAGATAGATTCCATCTTGATGCAATCCAGTTCCTACAATGAACATGCTATAGCCAACATACACCTCAGGGTTCCATATGGCTAGGAGACCGAGTAATGGTGTAGTCAAACTATAACACCCTCAAGGTGAACTGCCGATGCACCTCAGGTCAAAGAACCAGACACACTACTGCAGCATCGAGTCAGTCATTGACGAGAAGGTAGACTTCCTAATGACTACTCGAGGTGGTCACGCTCAGTGCCCTCGTTCTCTAACGAGTACCTGTACTCTCGCTCCGGTGTCTCCACACCATAGACTCAAGACTCATCTACTAAAGAGAAGCGATTGTACACCAACCTTCCGGATCAATCACCATCCTCGTGATGATCCTATGGTCGGGAGCATTTTATGAGTTAATAATGATTATTCATGTCTTAAATTTTCAACTCTTGAAAATATGAATTATCATTACCATTAACTCAAAGGATGTATCACAGACACTAAATACACATATGTGATAGAAAATAACCCATTTTATTGATTTTAGTCAAAATTATAATTTTGCCCCTAGAAGTGTATTACAAGTGTCAGCCAATTCTGGCTTCTAGGGCACATATATCTAACAATCTCTCACTTATCCTAAAGCCAATTGGCTACAAGTCTAAGTCCCATCTTCTCAAGGTGGGCTTCGATCTTCTGCTGGCCCAATGGCTTTGTAAGTGGGTCTGCCACATTGTCTATGGAGTTGACTCTCTTGACCTCGACGTAACCCTTCTCGAGGTAATCGTGGATGAGGTGGTATCGCCGCTCAATGTGCTTGGATTTTTGGTGAGACCTCGGCTCCTTAGCAAGGGCTATGGCACCATTGTTGTCGCAGTAAAGAGGAATGGCATCTGATGGCATTACTCTAATTTCTGCAGCAAACTTCTTATACCAGAATGCTTTCTTCGCAGCCTCTGATGCAGCGATATATTCTGCTTCCATGGTGGAATCTGCTATCACGATTTGCTTGGAAACTCTTCCAGCTGACAGCACCACCATTGCACACAAACAGACTCCCAGATGTCGACTTTCGATCATCTATATCGGACATGAAATCCGAGTCTGTGTATCCCTGGACTTGGAGTTCTCCGTTACCAAAGACCAACATCATATCCTTAGTTCTTCTTAAGTACTTAAGGATACATTTCACAGAAGTCCAGTGTTCTTCACCTGGATTTGACTGATATCTGCTTGTGACACTCACAGCATGGGCTATATCAGGTCGTGTACATAGCATGGCATACATGAGGCTCCCTATTGCAGAAGCATAAGGGATCTTGCTCATGCGTTCTATTTCCTCAGGTGTGCTAGGGCACATCTTCTTGGAAAGATGAATACCATGTCTGAAGGGTATTAATCCCCTCTTAGAGTTTTCCATACTAAACCTCTTTAGTACTTCCTCTATGTACATCTTCTGTGAAAGTCCTAGCATCCTATTCGGTCTATCCCTATAGACCTTAATTCCTAGAATAAAGGATGCTTCACCTAGGTCTTTCATGGAGAATTCCTTGGACAACCACATTTTGACTGATGTCAACATGGGAATATCATTCCCAATAAGGAGGATGTCATCCACGTACAATACGAGGAAGACAACAGCGCTCCCACTGACCCTTTTTGAAAACACATGGTTCCTCTTCATTTTTGATGAAACCAAACTTTTTGATCACATCATTGAAACGAGTGTTCCAGCTCCGAGATGCTTGCTTAAGTCCATATATGGACCTTTGCAGCTTGCAAACCTTGTGATCAGTATCACTGGATGTGAAACCTAGCGGCTGTTCCATATAGATATCTTCCTCAAGATATCCATTTAAGAATGCCATTTTCACGTCCATTTGCCATATTTCATAATCGAAATAGGCTGCAACGGCAAGCAATGTGCGGATGGATTTTAGCATAGCCACTGGGAAAAAGGTATCCTGATAGTCAATGCCTTCACGTTGACTATAACCTTTTGCCACTAGTCTAGCCTTGAATGTCTCCACATTCCCATCTGCACCAATCTTTCTCTTGAAGATCCATTTACACCCAATAGGTACTATACCTTCTGGTGGATCTACCAAGGTCCAGACTTGGTTTGAGTGCATCGAGTCAATTTCTGACTGCATTGCCTCTAGCCATTTCTCGGAGTCGATATCTGATATCGCCTCGTTGTAGGTTTTGGGATCATCACCATGAGCACCATTACCTACGAGGAACATTTTCTCTACTTCCTCTGAAATAATACCTAAGTATCTTTCAGGGGGACGGAAAACTCTTTTCGATCTACGAGGTGGAGGAGGTAGTGTTCTTATTGGCTCAACCTGATTTGGTTCCAATTGGTCCTTAGCTCGTTGTACTTGTGAGACTTTCTCATCAAGCTTAATCTGCTTTCCAATGCCGCTATCTTGAATAAACTATTTTTCAAGAAAGATGGCATGTCGACTCACAATCACATTGTGGTCTTCTGGAATGTAGAAATAGTATCCTAATGACTCTTTAGGATATCCTATGAATCGAGCTCTAAAGGACCTAAACTCTAACTTGTCCGCTTGTTGTCTTTTGACATGAGCCGGACAACCCCAAATTCTGAGATGACTCAGACTTGGTTTCTTACCGTGCCATATCTCATACGGTGTGGTAGGAACGGTTTTAGAGGGAAACCCTATTCAGTAGATAAATTGAAGTTAACAATGAATGTCCCCAAAGAAAATCAGGAAGGTCTGTGAAGCTCATCATGGATCGGACCATATCCAATAGAGTCTGATTTCTCCGTTCTGAAACCCCGTTGAGTTGAGGTGTTCCTGGTGGAGTCCATTGAGAGACTATGCCATTTTCCTTAAGATAGTCTAGGAATTCCCGGCTAAGGTATTCACCTCCTCGATCTGATCGAAGAACCTTAATGGGTTTTTCAGTTTGTTTTTCTACTTCATGTCTGAATTCTTTGAACTTTTCAAAAGCTTCAGACTTGTGTCTCATAAGATACACATACCCATACCTAGACAGATCATCGGTAAAGGTAATGAAGTAGACAAAATTGCCTCTAGCCGGCACATCAAATGGGCCGCACACATCAGTATGTACTAGGGCAAGGAGATCTGTGTGAAGGGAAATCCTGATTTCCCGGTCCAGGTTCGTCCAGATCTGATTAGATCAAGAGATATATTTCAAAAATTTTTCTCTTGATCTTAATCAGATCTTGATATGTTTCAGATCTGATTCTTATTATTTTAATAAATAAAATAAAATAAGATAAATTAAATCAAATTTAATTTACCTGATTTGGGTAATCCTATTACCCTGTAGATGATCCTGATTGCAGCGGAAGGTTCTGGATCTTAGCCACGCAAGCGCCTGGCCTCTACCGGTATCCACTCAGGTTGAATCTGGAGATCCTCTTCTTCTCTATCACACCTCCAAAAATCAGATCTGGATCTGATCTGGAGGATCTTCAAAACTCTTTTGAAGATCTGCAGTCGTCCTTTTGCAGCAGCGCAGCCTTCTTGCTTTTGGTCGCCTTTCCTTGATCTGAATCGCACCAAACTAAATCCAAAACCCTTTTGGACGTGGAGAGCAAGGGGAGAAGAGAGTATGGCATGGAGAAGGAGGGGAGAGGCAGCCTTGGACGTGGGAAATCTCTATTGAATTCACTTTGGATTAGGGTTGGGCGCAGGGTCTTATTTATAGACCTCTTGTGATCCAACTCCTCTTCCTCTCAACCAATCACAACCCTTTGTGAAATCAGATCTAAATCTGATTGGTTGAAAAAGAGACCCCTGGATTCCTCCTTAGAGGGCGCCTAAGACCAGTCAAACTGGATTCTTAGTAGAACTCTAATTGGAATCCTAAAGGGAGGTGGAGTCCTTGTCCAACAAGGACTCCTAGGCGCCTCCTACTTGGGCTCACGCCACCCTTGGCGTGCGCCCTTCTCCTTGCCAGGTTTTGGCAGGGGGACAGCCCCCACCAGCTCTCCAATAGGTGCATGACATGTGGTCAAAAGTCAAAGGGTGAATGGTCAACGTTTGACCAGTCAAAGGTAGACTTTTGACCAAAGTCAAAGAACAAGAAATGGCAGGTGACCAAAAATGGCAGGTAATGTCTTACAAATAAGACAACCTATTCTGACTTGGACAACCTCCAGTCAGACCATATGAAGGCCTCTGATTGAGCACAAACTCCTTTGGCTCAGTCAGGACAACTTATTTGTGATAGTAAAAGAAGAACGTTAGGTTCAATCGAGTGCTAGCACGATTTCCTTGAACCTAATTGAATCTCATTCAGATCAATTGAACTAGATTAGTTCAATTGATGATCACCAGATTCAAACCCTTGTTTGTGTGACCCAGTTAGGTTCAGTTCTGTATGGTAATGGGATATGTCATGATCTCTATCATAGACATCATCGAAACTCCTTTCGATGGATCAGAACTCTTCTGATTCGAACAGCTAGAATGATCGATCATCTAAATCATTCTAATTGCTCCCAAAATCCACCAGTGACACCTAGCAGTATATGGTGGCAACCCATCAGAGCTGAATGCGAACCTCTTGGTGCAGCTACCTGTGTGATTCAGTTCTTCTATCTTGAGCCCCGATCAGATTAGGGTTAAGGTGAACTCGTCAAACCCTAGTCTCTGTCATATGATGTAATCATTCGATTCGAGTCCAATGTGAAAATCTAAATAGAAACTCTTTCTATTATTTCACTCTACCATGGCCATGGATTTCTGGACTTGATTCTCATGATCATCATAGGGCTACTCCTCTACCACCGAGGTAGATAGATCCCATCTTGATGCAATCCAGTTCCTACAATGAACATGCTATAGCCAACATACACCTCAGGGTTCCGATATGGCTAGGAGACCGAGTAATGGTGTAGTCAAACTATAACACCCTCAAGGTGAACTGCCGATGCATCTCAGGTCAAAGAACCAGACACACTACTGCAGCATCGAGTCAGTCATTGACGAGAAGGTAGACTTCCTAATGACTACTCGAGGTGGTCACGCTCAGTGCCCTCGTTCTCTAACGAGTACCTATACTCTCGCTCCGGTGTCTCCACACCGTAGACTCAAGACTCATCTACTAAAGAGAAGCGATCGTACACCAACCTTCGGATCAATCACCATCCTCGTGATGATCCTATGGTCGGGAGCTGTTTATGAGTTAATAATGATTATTCATGTCTTAAATTTTCAACTCTTGAAAATATGAATTATCATTACCATTAACTCAAAGGATGTATCACAGACACTAAATACACATGTGTGATAGAAAATAACCCATTTCATTAATTATAGTCAAAATTATAATTTTGCCCCTAGAAGTGTATTACAAGTGTCAGCCAATTCTGGC